>JAMQGT020000092.1:0-72260 GCA_024447675.2 Pterophyllum scalare
TTTTGTTTTTTTTCTGATAATGCAGGAATACACACTTTGCCCTTGTTCACTAATTCCTATGGAGTTTTTGCTCGAAGACATGTGATGATTGACATGAGCAGTCAAGGAGCGTTTTTCTTGGAATTGCAGTGCGCCAGTGACAGCCGGTTTAATACCTAAACCCATGTCATCTTACAGGGTGGGGCTGATATGTCAGAACTTGTGATCACAAACAAGTTTGAGTTAGCATTAGTGACGCGTAACTTTATGACATACATTTTGATACTGTCAAGAAAAAAGGCTCTTGTTGTCTTGCCATTTGCCGTTGATATTGTCGGGAGCAATAAATAAAATGCATTACTGTTATGATTCATTGTTTCCTGGTTGGACCTTTTCAGCTGGGAGCATTTCTTCAGACTATTTCCTGATTTAAATTGCATACTCTTAATATTACATATTCATCGTACATACTAAAAGAGAAAATGTTGTGGAGTTGCTTCTAAGCCATTTTAAGGCATTACTTTCAGGGAAAGAAAAGCCCAGTGCTGTCATTTTGATAAATGGAGACTTGTTTTTTAAGTGTTTAATTAATTCCAGGAAACAAAGCCTCTAATATTTTCCAGTTTTATTACCAATGCAGATGCAAAGAGTTGGCCTTTCATCCACTGTTGTATTGGCAGCTGTTACTGTCTAACTGCTGCTGTTGACCAATTATTGTAGATAAATCGGTATTCTAGGTTATAGTTCCAGTTTGAAAAACTAGCAAGTATTTGGATATGATGTCACAGTGCCACCCCATTACCTCTGTTACCACATAGTATGCTTTTATGTTCATATAACGTGCTCTAAATTGCAGAGTTTTCCAAAGAAGACATGGCCAAGAGTTTGCTCCATATGATCAGCAATGACATCGGGCAGCTGGCCTGTCTTTATGCCAAGCTCCACAACCTGTCCAGGGTGTACTTTGGAGGCTTCTTTATTAGAGGACACCCTGTTACCATGCACACCATCACCTATAGCATCAACTTCTTCACCAAGGCAAGCAGAAGTTTCTCCATTGACACACACACACACAAAACCAACTTTACAAGAAGGCGATGAGCTACTTTTTCTTGTCAGCGTAGTTGTGAACTTTACAATATTTACCCCACAGCTCAGATTTTTACCTCCTCTTGTTGTTTCAGGGTGAAGTTCAGGCTTTGTTTCTGAGACATGAAGGTTATCTGGGAGCCATTGGAGCCTTTCTTAAAGGGGCAGAAGAAGACAGTAAGAAAAAAACAAAAACAAATTGTTGTGGTTTTTTTCACCTCAGTGTTTCCCACACAAAGATCATACTTGGTTATTCTGCCTAGGCATGTTGGCCAACACCCAAGTTTATTTATTTATTTATTTCTGACTGAGACGACAACATGATCAAGTTATTGTTCGGCAGGACCTTTTTTCTTAGCTTGAAATTTTAGTTACTGCCAACTACCTAGGTCTGCCCTGTTTCGTGTAGTGTTTTCTTGCATGCAGGTTTGTCACGTTGCTGTTATGGCAGCCTTCTATGTTAGTTAACCTTCTACGGTCCGCGTCCTGTGGTCAGACTAACTCCACCATCAGGGACTGAATCTGGAAAAGGTAGCCCCTTTTCTGCTCTGGATCCACTGCAAGTGTGAGGGCCACTCTAACCAGAACCCACAGCACTTGGAGAGCTAGTGTTGCTGCAGAATAGGGACTGCCTTTGAAATTTGCAGCCCAAAATGGTCAAATTTAAATCCCTCCACAGGGACCTCTGGAATGTGTATTAAGTTACAAAGTGTACATGGTTTTGTTTTATACAAAGCACTGTTGAGCCCCTGTTTTGCTACCACAAATGTAATTCTGTGGGAAACACTACATCCTTCATGTAAATCTTCACTCACATTAAAGAGATGACTGAAAACTTGGAAGCAGTTTTTATGGCATTAAATATGAATAAAATCTGTGGAATTCATTTGAAAAATGTCCCTGACAAAAACACATTTCATAATCTGACATCACAGTATAATAAAGGAATGATGCATCATCAGAGAATAAAGACCGATAACAGCAACGATTAAATACGAGGGTGGGCTGAAAAGTTCGTAGGCTGACCATGATGCAATGGTCAAAGTTGACCAAATGTCTTTTATTTTTCGACATGGTCTCCCTGATGTCCACATTCTTCTTCCATCAGTGTTATAGAAGCTCTCATCCTGACCCTCAAAAAAGTCCTCAGCAGCAGAGATGACCTCATCATCGGTCCGATACTGCTTCCCAGCCAAGTGTTTTTTCATGTTGGGGAACAGAACATAGTCAGATGGTGCCAAATCAGGAGAATATGGAGGGTGATCAACCAGCTTAAAGCCACAGTTACACACAACAGCCATTGCAACCACATTCTTGTGTGCAGGAGCATTGTCCTGGTGAAATAGGACCCACTTTGTCAGTTTTCCAGGCCGTTTTAACTTGATTGCCTTTTGCAGTTACCTCAGCAAGTTGGCATAGTATTCTCCATTGATAGTATAGCCTTTTTGAAGGTAGTCAATGCACGCAATGCCCTTTGCATCCCAGAAGACGGAGACCATCACTTTTCCTGCTTCTGACACCACCTTGGCCTTCTTTGGTGGGGAGAAGACGGGTGTGTCAACTGCATGGACTGCCGTTTGGTCTCTGGCTCAAAGTGGTGAACCCAGCATTCATCTTGGGTGAGAAAACGTTTGGCTGGATTTACTTCAGAAAGTGCCAAAGTTTGCCTGCAACATGACCAGCCTGGTGGGCTTTTGATCAGGCGTCAAAAGTCGTGGCACCCACTGAGCGGAAACCTTTGACACGCCAAGACTGTCATGCAGATTGTTCTCAACTCGTTCACGGGAGATGCCTACAGCATTAGCTGTCTGGTTAACAGTTAAATGCCTGTCATCCATCACGGTCAGTGTTTTCTTGGGTGGTGGCTATGACAGGACGTCTGGACGTTGGGCCATCTTCAAGGCTCTCCCCACCCCTCTTGAATTCAGCTGCCCACTTTTGCATAGTTGATAAAGCTGGAGCATCATCCCCTAATGTAGCAACCATGTCAACATGAATGTCCTTGGGGGCTAACCCCCTTTCCTGCAGATATTTGATAGCACCACGGTGGCAAATTTGATCCATTTTCACAAAACGTCTCTAGTACTACTTTTCCAGGTCCTTAATTCTGTATCCAATGTGGGTTTATCTGGAAAGAAAACATGTTATTAGCTTCGGTAAAGGTTGAATTTAAGGCATGGCAAATTTAATTTTTCCTTCTTAGCCTATGAACATTTTAGCCCACCCTCGTATGCTGGGTTACTTTGCTATAGACATGTTTAAATATTAGCTTTAACCATTATAAAATGTTCTTTAATTCAAATTTTGAACCATAATTATAACAATGTATTAACAATTACATTTTATCTCCTGTAGATCCAAACCAGTACAGTTGGGGTGAGAATTATGCGGGTAGCTCAGGTCTGATGAGCGTTTCTCCTGACATGAATCCTATGCAACGTGCTCGTAGTGGAACGGTGAGTCTACGGGGAGACCAGAAGCCGGGCCACGTAGCACACTGTGGCACATTAGCCCTCATTTGCTGATGGTTGATTCATTTTTTTTCCCCCTGCATATCATCATCCATCTAATTATCGAGATTTAAGAGCATCATTTAATGTTTTTATTTTTGATGGCTTTTTGATGGAGGTGTCATCATTACGGTCCTCACTGAATAGATAGCGACACAAAAACATTCATTGCATTCATCTTTGCAGTCTAATTTTTTTTTTTTTCTTTTCATTTGCTCTCCACACATTCCTCTGTCTGTCTAATTCTCCCCTTCAGTTTCCCGTAAGTACCTCTGCCTGCTTTGCTTGCTTTCTGGTTTGATGCTTCTGCTCAACTCATTGTGTAGCTTAGTTGTTTAGTCGTGTCGGGCAGTCATTTGTGTTCACATGAGATGAATTTTCGACAATAGAAAATGGTGCGTTGTTTGATGGTTTTGAAGTATGTGAAGTGTTTCGAGTGTGCACTTTGCTTTATGATTCTTTGTTGTGATGCTTTTAGCAGCTAGCTCACTGTGGACCATCGAGAACTGTCGGCCTCTAGCATTAGCAGCTCCGCGACCCCCTCCGACCCACGATCATTGAAATGCCCCCCTGCCCAGCTCAGAGTCACTCGTTTTCATTACTGCAGACTGGCTCTTCTTTGCTTTTCTCGCCACTCAAGAAACTTTCAGTAGATGTACTAAGTTCTTTAAAAGGACCTCCTCTAATGGACTATTGATTTTGTGTTCATTTAATGAATCTCTTGGCTTCCGCTGGCTTTTAGAGTTAAATTCTGCTTTAACCTTTCTTCTTCACTACATCTCACGCTCATCTTTTTTTGTTGATTCACTAAAGACAAAATACTGACATGAGTGCCACAGAAAAGGGGAAATACTGTGAAATGCATCCTGGAATGACAGTGTGGAAGAGGGGTAGCGGGAATGGGCTTGGACATTTTAAGAGCTGGAAGAAGCATCGAGCTGTCTGAGTTTATGGATGAAGCTTGACAGCTCGAGTCCTTTCTGGCTCTTTGTTGTGCAGTTTGACATGTTGGAGATGGACCGTCTGGAAAGGCAGCTGGTGAATCTGCCTCTGCTACAAGACCCTTCCTCTTACATCCCTGACACTGTGGACCTCACAGAGGATGCTCTGGCCCGTGAATACTGGTTGTACTGCTTTGAAGAGGCCCTAGATGGGGTAGGATGGCAGAATAGCTCTAACAGCAGAGTGTAAGATGAATTTGCACCATGTGGAAAATGTCTTTAAAATAACCCATAAAAGAAGGTGGGAAAAAAGCATCTTTGTGCCTCTTAAGATGGTAACTCTGTCAGATTGGTCAGCTACAGAATAATAAAATATTGTCTTCTCATAACTGAGAGACACGTCAGACTTGCATTTTCTCCCCAGATTAACCATGCATGCAGCATCAGGAAAGCGCTGCTAGCTAATGATTTTCAGTAAAGAATGCAAACACAGTGGGAACCAAAGCAGTCTTTATGATGCTATCTGTCACTCTAATTGGCTGCAGTTCCACCTGACTGCACTGGCAACATCGTTCCTCTATTGTCATGCTTGCAGTTGTGTACAGATGAGCAGCGGGGAAAAAAATCTTAATGGCTAGCAGACTGCTCTGTGTTTATAATATAGATCAGAGAAGTGACTTAAAATAATTCCAACATGCCAGTCTTTCTGTCAGGACATAGTGAGGGACCCTAGATATAGCATTGGTTCTCGTCCGCTGTGCCACATCATGCAAGGTGATGCTGTCTATTGCTGTTCTTATTTCCTTGAGCAGGTGGTTAAGAGAGCCGTAGCAAGCCAGCCTGACATGCCAGAGGCAGCCCTGCGTGCTGAGAAGTTCCGTCAGAAATACCGACACAAGCTTCAGACCCTTCGCCACCAGCCATTGTAAGGACTGCTCCTGCGTCTAGTTTACTCAGACGTTGCTTTTAGTCCAAACTAAAACTCTTTTCTTCATCTTCTGCATTAGTTTGATCTCTTTATACCTGCAAAATCTTGACATTGATCCTGTTTACTGTTTCGGATTTTTAGGACTGGGCTGTGAATTAGTTGTGTTAATTTAGCAGGAAAAGACTCCAGTAGTTTCACAACACTGGGTGTGTAACTCTATATAAAATTAAACATGAAATACTTCCAAATACTTCCAGATATTCCTAAATTGAGAAGATTTATCATCCCAGCCCGGTTGTTTCTATGTTTCTCTTGGCTAATGTAGAGTGCTTCTCTTCTCACCTAGTGCTTATGGATCCCTCACTGTCAGAAGTCTGTTAGACACAAGGGAACACTGTTTAGACGAGTTCAACTTTCCTGATCCCTACTCGAAGGTCTGAGTGAAATCTATCGAATCTGTTCTCCTTTTATGCTTTTTTCTGTGTTTTACAGCTGAGTGTGCCTTCAGTGGTTAATGTTATGACTCTGTAGTTTTTGTTTGTTTGATGCTCATCATGTCCACCTGCTGAAGTTACCCCCTACACGGGTCTTAAACACACTCTGTTGTTATTTTATTTGTTTCTGTTATGTCACTAGATAATGTCTTTTGTCCAGTATGAACTCGGATCATGTTTCTGTTGTGTTTCAGATCAAACAGAGGGAGAATGACATCGCTCTCAAGTACTATCAAAAGGCGGTGAAGTCCTTGGAGGAGCTGAGCTGGGAGGAGAGACAGTTTGCCTTAGTCAGGGGCGTCCTGGCTGGGAACGTCTTCGACTGGGGAGCCAAGGCCGTGTCAGAGTGAGTGGAGTTGAAGGGTTTTTTTTTTTTTCATCTGTCTGAACAGCCGGGTTGATGGATCGCATGCTCCTGTTGACTTGGACAGTAGAAGAGACTGTGGCTGCATGTTGTGTTCTTTCATGTTGTTGCAGCTCTGCTTGCCGAGGCTTTCACTGCCTTGGTCAGTAAATTTTTGTCCAGAGGGATTTTATATTAAAATAATAAAATAATGATGAACATATCTGAATTCTCCTTAACAACATTTAATCCCTAAAACTTTTCTAGAAATGTGTTTAATTTCTGTTATCCTGGCTTTCCGGGCCGGATCATATTGTTAGCCGTTTGTTCTCGAAGGACTGATGGCACATTTTTATATGCAGGTCAGGCTGCGGAAGCTTTTAGAGACACAAAACATTTTAGTCTAGTCTCAAAGTTTTGAAAGTTTTGTTTTTGCTACATAAACTGCCTTTTGTTCATACTTTTGTGTATTTTGTTTTTTCATATGCAGCGTCCTGGAATCTGACCCCGAGTTTGGGTTTGAGGAAGCTAAACGACAGTTGGAAGGTATTCAAGCACTTGACTTTAATGCAATTACAACTACACAGCAGGTGTATTGTGAACTGCATGTTAACATAAGGAGTGTGAGAGGTCCATCTGTGCCTCAGTGCATTCAAGCACTGTGAGGGTCGATTCTATTTCAACAACAGTCGGACTAACAGAACATTTGAGATTATTTTTAATTATACTAACATGTCTCTTTGCTTCCCTTCTCTTGCATCTCTCTAAGAAGACCTAGGGCCCAATTGAAAACTCTTTAGTTCCACAGTTTCAATCTTAAGTGACGCGATAGCATGCCATGGGTACACCTTGGGTTTTTTTGATTGGAGGCCACCTCAGAACAGTTTCATTGTTATTTGAGGAGAGGGAGAAAAAGCATCACATGCATAAAATAGAAACACGTGAAACAGACAACTCGAAGCATGAAAATGTACTTTTGTGTGCAAGTAAACATCATTGTGCAGCTGGATATTTGACATGTGTTAGGCGGACAAAAGAAAAATTCACCTCAGACATTTCCCATTTCCTGTTAGCTGCACGTCTCTTTCCTTGCTAGTACACCTTCTAACGTTTGCTGATGATACACCGTCCTGCTTCTAAGCCTCTTGGTGGTCAAACTGACTTCTGTACTTTTTATTTTTTATTTGCTTCTCAGAGCGGCCATGGCTTGTTGACTCCTATGACCAGTGGTTCGAAAGACTAAAGGTCAGACTCTCTCTGTTGCACTAAATAATACAATGAGTACACACACACACACACACAAGCTGTTTTTGCATTTGAACTCAAGACAGTGTCTATAGAATCAGATCTGGACCTCTGTTCAGAGTTGTTCTGTTTTGCATGCAGCACACAGCAGGAGACAGTCTTCTTCAGGCCCATTTTCACCTCTGGAAATACTCTGTTTGGTATAGGAGTATTCTTTCATTGCACAGCACGCAAACTTTGTTTCCCTCTGGATCCAACTATGTTAAATACTGTGTGTTTGTTGCCTTTTTCACACATGTTCTGCAGCCATGAACTGGAGGAGGTGCATAAGAAAACAAACTGAGACATTAAACGGTCTTTAACCTACCGCAGACACCCCATATTCAAAACTGCTAGTATCAGGAATAACCATATTTTGATGAATCACAAATCCTCTGGGTGGTCAGCAGTAGTGTTTTTCTTACTTGACGGTATGTTTCTGTGTTTTGTTGTCTTGATGATTAATGTTTGCATACCATCCATCCCGGCTTTCTCTTGCAGGGCCCTCCTCATAAGTGTGGCCTGTTTTTCGTAGATAATAGCGGAGTAGACATCATTCTAGGTGTGATGCCTTTTGTGAGAGAGCTTCTCTCTCGAGGAACAGAGGTAAGGAATTTAAATAATTGCAGAATACTGTATTTGGTCAAAAATGAAACTGTACAATGCTTCTATGGCTTAGGTGGTACTGGCCAGCAACTCTGGTCCAGCTTTGAACGACGTGACGAACGGTGAACTGCTGATATTGACAGAGAGAATCGCTGCCATGGATCCTGTAATTGAGTGAGTGATTTTAAATGTGGTTTGATATTGACGAGGCAAATTGATCAGGGCATAAAGTTTCATTATTAACATACAAGCACAAATTAAATTCAAATTTAGCTCTACTTGTCATTTTTTCACATATGTATGGCATCATAGTTTTTTCTTCAATCGTGGACCATAGTGTGAGTGCATAACAATAAATAGTTGCAGAGAGCTGAGTAATTGTTGTGTGTTTGTTTTTTGTTTTGTAGGGCTGGCCTGAGGGAAGACAGGTTGCTGTTGGTGCAGAGCGGTTCCAGTTCCCCGTGTTTGGATCTGAGGTTTGTTGTTTTCGTTTGGCATCAGACATGAAAGCGATTTTCTGTCACGTATATGCATTGTTAAAATGGTGGATACCCATATTATACATGGTTTTAAATAATGAGCGTATGTGGAAGTGATGCCTATGAGCCAAAACACAAGACTTTAAACTTTAAGGCAGCTCCTCTGATGCAAACCCCTCTCCCAATGAGACATCGGTCGGATTACGAAGCGTTTGATTCTACGTCTTTATTGTTTTCCAGCCGCCTGGACAAAGTCTTGGCGAACGTTGTGCGGGAGCGAAAGACCGACCTGGTCATCATTGAGGGAATGGGTCGAGCAATCCACACCAACTACTACGCCATGCTCAGCTGTGAGAGCCTCAAGATGGCTGTCATCAAAAACTCGTGGCTGGCCGACCGATTGGGGGGAAACTCTTTAGCGTGGTCTTCAAGTACGAAGTACCAGCCGGGAAACCGAGCCAGGACTCCGGTGCGCTTTCGCCCTCCTGAGCGTGACACAGCTCACGTTGTAGCTCTTAATGTGAGGATGATGATGGTATACTGCCACTGAGTGAACAGCTGATTTCAACGCTGACTGTTAAAAGTTTAGGTGGGTTTTTAAGGACGGTCATTAATAGGGAGATTTGTACATTTTTATTTTTTAAAATCGACTTTTGGCTTCATGAACGTGTTATTGTTTTCTTGCACATCTGTCAACTTTTCTGTTGAATCACATAGTTTACTGCTATCATTAGTACCTGTTTAGAAACAAAGCTTTTATTTTGAAAATGTGCATGAGTCATGGCCAACATGTCTGCGCACACCAAAAAAATTAGACTTTTTGGCTTGGGTATGTTGGTGCATAAGAGAGAGAGAGCAGCAGGAATAATAAGAGCTTTCAGCGGTAAGACGTTGTATTTAATGTGCCTTAAGGCTGATGTGATTAAAGTATCACTCACTCAGTTTTGCTTTGAATTCCTGTTGGAGGCTGCATATTACACAAATGTCATTATTTTTCCAGCACTCTCACAACATCAAAAAAATTTCCAGTTTTTCTTTTCATGACACTCACGCCACCGAATGAATTGAAATTAAGAAATGGCTCATAGCTGTTGAGGTGGAATCAGGGAAGGAGCAGCACTTTATCACAGTAATTTAAAAAAAAATTTAAAAAAGGTCATGTTCCTCCACAAGGTGGCAGTATTCTACTGTGATGTACATTGTTGCCCTCTACATCCCTCCAAAGGTGCTTGGTGTCAAAATTAACACTGCATATTTCAGGTTCAGTAAACTGTAAGCATCACATGGAACTTGATGTCGCCGAGCTGGGTGTGGCATGAGTCCATGCATTCACTGTAATCACCTCGCATGTACAAACACACACTGCAGTCCATCCCTGAGTCACACAATATTTGTTTGAAGGCAATAATACGGCAGCTTCTGGTTGTGACGAACATCAGACATGATGCGAAGTGGCTCATTGTTTTAGTAACGTCATCACAAACGTCTGAATTCAAGGCAAAAAGCCTCGGTGTGAAAACATCTCCCAAAGTTACAGTTGCTTCACTTGTGTACTCATACTGCAATATTGTATTTTTCATTTGTACATATATGTGATATACAATTGTGTGTGTATATAGTTATATATATATGAATATATACTGTATATATATGAAATTCAGTTGCATCACTTCAGTTAAGCACACCAAGCACAATTTTGAGTATTATTCTCTTGACAATCAATTTTAATTAAATGGTAAAAAACCTATATTATACCCTCGTGTGTGTGTGTTGCATTCATTCTCTTTGTAGATGTGTCAGAAGAGTTCTGAGCTGAGCAGAGAAATCGGAAGAGTTGAAAGTTGCCCCATATTAAAAAAACCGAACCTGCCCCCGGCAGCATGAAAGCTCGACACCCTACTATGTGGTGGTTGATGCCTGCTGGGGAGCTTTGAGCTGATAATGCATGAGGAGGCCTGGCAGGGGGTCCTCCTGCTTTTCCTCTTGCTCATCGCTCCCACTGCCAAACCTCCACACATCCAGTTCTGCAGCGTGCCCTTATGGATGTGGTGACATCTGCTTATAGCCTATGAAAGGTCTGCGTCGGTGTTATTTTCGTGTACTCTTTTGTTTACACTTTCCAGTGCAGACGGGCATGTGTGTGTCCACGAGTGCAGTCATGTTCAGGTCGTGAAATAACCGGCGCCTCTTGCCTCCTACAAGATATCTTGGTCGTTTGTGGGACCGAGATCAATCTGGATAAAGTTTGGCTAGATTGAGCCTCGGAAGTGACACTTCTGATGCAGTCACTTTTTGTTTTCACTGCTGGAAATGCCAAAAAAAAAAAAAAAAAAAGGGCCATCATGTGTTCGGTCACATTCTGGCTGCGTGAACATGCAGCTCTGCTGTTTTGTGCATGTGCACAGCAATCGTCTCATATAATGAACCTTTATTTCCAATGTCTTTAAAAATGCATGTGAACAGGATGATTAAAAAGAAGAAATGTCTCATTTTTGCTAATTATTTAGTATTAATTAAAACATATTCTGATGTAGCCTGTTAATAATTTATTGCATTCATAAATCATTACATATTACTTCCTTTTGCGTGACGGCACACAAGCTGATTTTAACAATAACAACTATGACTGAAAACTATAAGGACCATCAATACTGATGGTCCTGACCCTCCCGGTGCCTCATATAATAACGGACTCATTGTAGCCATTTTTTTTTTAATAAGAATGAGCAGAGGTTGTTGGTTCAAAACCTGCAGCCAAAGAAATAGTCTGATCTTGCAGGATAACTGTACAAAATTCTACTCTTTACACTTTTTATGTGTTTTAGAGAAATGTCACTGCAGCCTGCAACTGTAGCAGATTGGACTGTGTTTGGTAAGAAGTCTAATGGGAGCAAACTGACAATCGGGAGATCCTTAAGCTGTGTGACTTCTCACAGAATTGCTCAAAGTCACTTCAAACATCGATTCTGGCTCAGAGGAACAAGAACACTCGCTCTGTACCAGGAAGACCTGCTGGATTATCCACTTTGGGCACACAGATGATTTATCTGGGTGAAATTTAGTCACATACAAAAAAATATATATATATTCATTGTTACCAAAATGTCACAAATCGATTCAAAGGAAGTGACGAGTAGCATGTACTTGAAGTTATTATTTACTTAAACTATTAAAAAATATCAGCATGGCATCTGGATTTATTGAGTTACATGTTTAGGTTTATTTAAATGGGACAATGTGTATTAATTAACACGAGCATTTAAATTCAGCATGTATGCATGCCAGATTTTGCCACACAGGCAAATTTTCATCTGCAGTTCCCAGCAGGTCGATGATAATCAAGAAAATCCAGGCATACAGAGACATCCGAACGTGATGTAAAAAGACAGGAACAAGTGTAAGATGAAGAAAAACATATGACACATTAAACATCATCAATTTTGACATGCTAATTATTTTTGCTTAAATAACACTTAAAATAACTTGTAAGTTTTCGATGCGCACACTACAAAAGCTACAGAGGGAGCAGCTGAAACCAAAGTGAAAAGCTGTGCGTACAATGTACACCACATCCACAAAAGAACATCAAATTGAAGATGATAAATATTAGAAATCAGATCCATCAACATTTTACCATTTTCCTCCTCCAGCCTGGCAGAGATGCTGCACGGCTGTAGAGTATAAGGCTTGTTTGGAGGTACACTAATACAGCATAAGGCAGGAACGAAGCCCATATGCATGTACACCCACGTCTGCATTCACGTTTCTCAGCCACTCATCAATAATCTGTCCTCAAATGCGCGGTTAGTTTGATTTTGTGAAAATCATCATCCTGAACAGACCGTTTGCTGCATGTTTTTTGGGGGATTTTTTTTTGCACAACTTTCCAATTATAGATAAAGCTCATAACACACTGATACCACCGGCTCAGAGAAACAGTGAAGCGTTGACTGCGACTGTTTGCGTAGCATGAATCACCGTAGTTACAGTAAACACAATAATTTCAAAAGAAGTTTTCTTCTTGAGCTTGGATTTCAGCACACCGTGGCTGCAGCTTTTGTGACTCTGGGTGGCAATAACATCAATTAAATCAATCATGTGACTTTAAATATACAATGTGATAATGCGGGTATCGTTGCTGTTTAGATAAATGACTTTTCTGGTTTCAGCTGTGGTAAATAGCATGTTTTTTCTCACACATCTGAGTAGCTTCAGTCAGATATTATTCACCGCTGATTTATTCTTCCTTCTAGAAAGGTGGAATTTAGTTTTCAGGGAGGCCAGTCGGATGGCGGAGGTGTGAAACGCTAAAATGGCACACTCCTCACATTTTTCAACAACTGTATTCATATATATATATATATATATATATATATATATATATATATATATATATATATATATATATATATATAAAAAACATTATAAATGATTTTTTTTAAATGGCTTTCCACAAAAACACTTGTGTTCTGTTCTCCTTACTTTATTCGGTTTGGTCAGCTTCCCCTTTGTTTGATCGCCAGTTTCTGCGGCATTAATTGTACAGTGCTACCTTGTATCTTGCATTACTTTTAGGTGCCTATTTCAGCACATTATACATTTTATGCATATTCAGTCACAGCACATTGTAAAATTGGATCACCTGCAGCTGCTCTTCACACTGCTGTGAAATCCAAGCCTGCGAAAATATGTTTTAAAAAAAGAGTTTTGATTCCAGCATGTGTGCCACCAACTCCCATCATGATCTCTCAAAAAAGGAATTTTTAGTCTCACACAAGCCACACAGGAGCCACGGGGGTCCCATTAAAATACCATCTTTGACTGCTGATGTCATTCTCGAGTGTGCCTGACACAGCCTGTGAGCATGAAGCAATGTGTGGAAATCTAAACTTGACGATCCAGTCGGAGCGTTGGAACCTTGGTACTTTAAGCAAAGGTCCACTTAGTGTGTCAGCTGTTGGCGTTGTGTCACGGCTGAACTGGTGTTGGAGTCTATCTGTGGAAAGGTGCCGCCTAGAACCGTGTCACAGGGATAGTCCCTGTGGTATGCACATGCAAACCTCCTCAGAAACGTCACACCAAGTAAACAGGTTGTGAAATTGTATTTCTAAATAAAGAAGTTTGTTTCATGTGCATGTGGTAAACACAACTAAACACAAGGAGTGGGTATTTTATGCACAGCGTGTCCTTTTTTGTGTGTTCAGCCAGAATTGGAGCCCTCGCAAAGTACAGCAAGATGTTTAAGCACTCAATATTAATTTCTAAAGGCATGTTTGAATTTTTGTCTGTTATCTGCCTCCTGCAGACTCACTCCCACTGTGTTGCACTCACTAAGTGGCTTGTCAACATTGTTTGCATTCACACCAAATGACTATAAAGCTTGTTTGCTAATTTCAATAAAGCTAACAAGCACAGTGCGGACACACAAAACAAAATAGAAGACTATTTCTAAATGTCAACCTATTCCCCCAAGTGATTTATACACAATCATACTGCAAACACACACAGCTGATTCTGCCAGCAGACACAAGACTCACAGTGTCGATTTGAGGCAGGCCATGAAAGATGCAGTCCCAGGGTTTCACTGCAGAGGATATATAAAAAACCAAACTCGCAGCTGAATGTTATTAAAAGTGTTGCTGGAATTTTCTTGAGCCATGTACTTAAAAAAGATACATTTTACAGAGGATGGCACCAGTCATTCTGACACATAGAGGGAATAAATCGGGTCAAGCTGCTTTTAAATTTAGAATTTAAATACTTTAAAATGTTACATACGGTACACTGCACAGGCAAAAGTATGAGGACACGTAAACAATACAGCCGTATGTGACTATTTAACCTGGAATTCCAAAACCACAGGCATTAATGTACAACCCTCTCCACCGCCATGTGAATGTTTTTCACCTGATTTCTGATCCTGGCTGCAGGAATTTGCTCCCAGTCAGCGACAGCTTCGGCGAGATTGGGCGCCAGTGTAGGTGATAAGGTCTAGCTCATTTTTTTTCATCCTAAAGGCACTGAATTTAGAGCACTTGGGTATTTGTTTTGTCAGAACTGAGCACTGACCTTAGTATTTCTAATGTCCTGGCTACAGTTGTGTAAAGATAGGGTTTTTGTCGGGGGTCTGTGGAGACAGATGATGTTGTATTTGCTCGGGAAAAAAGTACATTAGAACTCCATCTCTGTCCATGCAGGGACAATTTAGATTAATATACCTTGAAGGTAAACTCCAGAAGGGTTACATATTTGCACTGTTTCTCCAAGATTTGAAGTCTGTGTGCAGACAAATACAAACAGAAAATAGGTAAAATATTAATTTTGTTTATTTAAGTTAAATGAAAACCATTTAGTGCATTCTAACAAGTTTCATTCTGCATCTGCCTTGCATACTTGTTAGCACTCTCCTCACAGCAAGAAGGTTCTGGCTGTGAAGCTTCACAGGACCTTGGTTCTCTCTGTGCCAGCTGAGCTTCCTCTGGGTGCTCCTCGCTCCTCCCACAGTCCAAAGACACCTGTATTACTGCAGGTTAACTGGTGCAGGTTAGTTTGCTGTAGGTGCAGATTTGATGTAGCCCTGAGACGTCAGCTTTGAGACGTCAGTAAGACCGGAAAAGTGCAGGGGAAAAAAAAGAGTATGAATGAATTATATAAACACCAACAGCAAACTACTGGACTCCTAATTTTGTACTTAAGTATTGTCAAGAGTCAACAATCACAAGGGACATTTTTTGACGGGCTGAAAATATAATCAAGTTTCCGGTGTCTCTGTCTTATTTTCGCTCCTAACTTAGAAAACTGATATCAGTTGCCGATTAAGTCACCATTACATCAATACCCAAGCGACCGCCCCCCTCTCTCCTCGTATTACCTGCCGGAACAAGCCCCTTTGGAGATAAAGACGGTCCTGACGCGGACGCGCACTCGGGAGCGCGCGCTCCGGAGCGGCTGAGTCTCCTCATCATAAAGAAGCAGGAGAGAGTCCGGATGCTCCGCACATCCAGGGGAGCGGACTACAGAGGTGCTGCTGCTGCTGCTGCTGCTGCTGATGCGCTGCGCTTCGGTCCTGTCCTGCTGTCAACCTGCAGCCACATGAGCGAGCTGCTCTTTGAGCCCTAAACATCAGAGGAAAACAACGAGAAACAAACCCAAAGTAAGCCTTTCTCTCTGTACGGGAATTACATCATTCCCAGAACAAGTGCTTAGGTTGGTTAGTGTTGCGGCTAATATCATTTGTTCAATTTCCTACCATTGTTTTGGGTGTTTCAGTGGTTGTTTTATTTCCCCTTCTGTCTTATATATATATATATATATATATATATATATGTGTGTGTGTGTGTGTGTGTGTGTGTGTGTGTGTGTGTGTGAGTGTGTGTGTGTGTGTGTGAGTGTGTGTGTCTGATTCCCAGTTGTGATGCCATCATGGACTTGAATCCTTATTAAAGGGCTTATTGGAAATGTTTCAAACAGGATTTCTTCTGTCCGTGAAAGCGCACCTGTGTTTTAATAATATCACACCTCTTAATAACTTAATTAATGTTGATGGTTTCCTTTCAGATTCAGTCATCTGAAAAAAAGAAAAAAGAAAGAAAGAAAGAAAGAAAGAAAGACGGTTTGACTGTCAGGAAAAGCGTCGCTCCTGTGGCTGAAAGGAACGAAGGAGTGTTTGCAAACACCGGATTAGATTTGGTTTGATAGCGGAAAAACAGATTTGACTCGATAATTAATTTAACTTTTGTGGCGGCAGTGTGTCCTGCTGTCATGCTTTTAAATCAGATCAACATCACAAAGGAACTTAATGGCTGTGTGCTGTGGGTAGTTATAAATGATCGGAGCGATTATCTCTTCCTGACAGCTCATTGTTGCTCACCGCACACCAAAGACGGCGTGTGACAGCGTGCGTGCGTGCGAGTGCGCATGTGTGTTTGTCAGAGAGAGAGAGAGAGAGAGAGAGAGAGAGAGAGAGAGAGACTCTGTGTGTCACCTTGCAATTAGAAGTGAAGGGAGCGATTTTTGTGGACTCATTTGAAGGAGTTAATACTAATTAATAGCAAGTCAATCAAGCAGGGAAGCATTAGACATGATCAGAGAGAGCGTGGATGGACCCCACAGCGAGTCGACCTCGGGCCCAAATCAAACTCTGATTCAATAATAAATGAACTGGAAATGAAAAGATAACTCAAGGACACATTTACATCATTTGATGTTCAAGCTGAAATTAATTTAGTGCCCTGTTTTTCAGATTCAGTTCAAAGACTTGGAAGATAGTGGTTTGTTTTTAATGTTATGTCTGGCAAAAGCCACACTCAATGAACCAAACTCATATCCAGTCTACTGGTATCAAAGACAGATTCAAACAACCTTGAAAGAATCACTGTTTCTTTTCTTTTTTGCTCTTTCAATCACTGCTCAAACAGAGGTCTTAATTTCTTTGATTCTTTATTGATTTTCAGCCAAGGAATGTGGACAGAGATTCAGCTTCAAACTTCTGAAGCCGAACGAAGGAGACTCAGGTCACCTTTCAAAGCCCAAACGGCAGCCTGATGCCCAGGCTGTGATCAGCAGGGGTTTACCTGGTGCAGGTGTGTGTGGACTGCAGATTGGGACGCTCTCATTATGAGGATTTCTTCAAAGAGTCTGCTTGTCCAAAGAGAATGGAGGGGTCTTTTTAGTGAATCAAAAATCTGATGTTGTGTTTCCCTTGATGTACAACTAAGAACTGGCAACTGAAGAGCTGCCATGAAAACACTAACAGGCAGAAATCAGGATATTTATTGGAAGAAGACAACAAATGTTCGATTAACAGTTCCTGACAAGTGTTCCAGCAGCAAGGAGAGCAAAGGACCTGCAACAGTGTGAAAATAACAATGAAGCACAAAAAGTGCACAAAAGGGACCGTGAGACACTTTATTCACCTGTGAGAACGAGATGGCCGATTAGATCCACACAGGCTACACGTGTGAGCTAACGCTCTCGGAGCCTGAGTCAGGTCTAACATGGAACTGACTCAAAGCAGCCACAACGACCACGACAGGTCTGAGATAAATGTTAGAGCAGCAGGAGAGACCACACGAACTTGGCGAGTCCAAACAACTGCAAAACTGTGACATCTAAAAGTCGAATCATTCACAAACAAGGATCAGCAAACATCTCTAGAGAACTGTGCAAAAAACAACCAGAGACGACCACAAGACAGACAAACTGAGTTACAACACAAGACTGAAACAAGTCTGAATTTAAACCAATGAACTAGAAACGACTTGATGAAGTGGACTAGTTCAAAGACAACCGCAAGTCAAACTGGATTCCAGTCTGAGCTCAAA
This sequence comes from Pterophyllum scalare, assembly GCA_024447675.2. Lineage (NCBI taxonomy): Eukaryota > Metazoa > Chordata > Actinopteri > Cichliformes > Cichlidae > Pterophyllum > Pterophyllum scalare. The sequence goes on from JAMQGT020000092.1 coordinate 17,977, forward strand.
TTTTAGGAATATAAACAGTTAAAACCAAAACAAGTCAAAACGTCCACATGAAGCACAGTCAATGCACCTAGAAGCACTACAACTAGAAGTACACAAAAACAAAACACCAGTCAAAGAGCCATGAAACCACAACAAGTCGATACCAAACACCCACGAGCTTACAGAACAACCGAACTGAGTGAGTCTAATTTTAAAACTGGATCGGGTAAGATCTAAACCAAGGAACTGCTGATGAGTCAGACTAGACCACAGGTAAGAAGTCGAATGCTTCTTTTCCACTAGTCTCTGCTCAGCTCGACTCAACTCTTCCCGATTTTTAGGGCTTTCTAATAGGTGGTAGTACCTGGTACCAGGTACTTTTTTAGTACCTACTCAGACGGGGTTCCAAGCGAGCTGAGTTGAACAAAATTCCAAAAAGTCAGAGTCAAAACATCCAAGTGATTCCTTTTCGATACACATATAAGCTACTTTTGGCTGCTCCCTTATTCACAAGGCGTCGCCACAGCGGGCAGCTCACATGTTTGATTTGGCAAATTTTTTACGCTGGCTCCCTTTGCTGTGGATCTGTGTCTCCTCCCGGAATCTTAACCAGGGATCTTTTGCTTGCTAGGCAAATGTGTAAACCACTACACTGTGGAGCCACTATGGCCAATACAATACACCTATAAAACTAACAAAACCAAGACCAAGTCAAAACAGAAAACTGAAACAAGGAATTTATCCTTAACCCCAGATAACAGAGACAAACGACCTGACGGTGAGCCCAAGACTTGGCTCGAGCTTTTAGCCTGAAGGTGGTGCTACAGGTCAGTGAGTCAATAAAAGGTCACGGACATTAGTCTGGCCAAAAGTCACAATAAGCTCCATCTGAAAAAAACTGGCGGGTAGAAACCAGGAGCTTCCGCCAGTTATAACGTGACAAGCTCGGAGCGTGTGTTGGAGTGTGTGCTGGTGTGGCCCTACCTGGGGGAGCTCAGCCGCAGAGGGCGGTTCCCCCTCATGAATTACGCCAGGCCTCGTTCTGACATGAAGATACTTCACCCACCCGCCCAGCGTGACAGGCGGTGAGCCGGCGGCCGGCCGGGCACGCTCAGTGCTTAATGGCTAAATTGGGAAGACTGTTACTAATCGCTTATTGAATAATGAAAGTGACACAGCTGATAAAAGATTTCAATACGCTGGATTATTTATAATATTTCACTTAAGCCTCTCTGGCTGACTAATGGGGGGGCGAGTTGAGGGAGTCGGGAAGCGTCTGGTAACGAGCGGCGGTCAGAGGAAGTGATAATAAAATGCTTGCAGAGGAAAAAAGGAGGAGGCGGGTTAAAGGAGAAGGAAAACAGTGAAACAGATTAGACAAAACAACAAGGAAAGACACTAAAGGAGAAGATGGAAATGAGGACAAGAACAAGGAGGGGAGATGGAAAAGGAAAGGAAGCAGTGAGGGTGGAAGTGAGGAAATAAAAAAGAAAATAAAGGGATGGAAATGAGCAGAGATGAAGGCAGATGCGGTGTCGATCCGTCACTCAGACAGCCACTTGTCCTGTCAGCTGCTTGATGCCTCGCTGATGGAGGGACGAACATTACACATCTGCTGCTGCCGCCACATCTGTTCAACCAGCCACTGAGTGTGTGTGTGTGTGTGTGTGTGTGTGTGTGTGTGTGTGTGAGCAATACAAGATCTTCATAATTATCACAAAAAACATCAATAATGATGATAAACTGAGCAAGAATTTAGGATGGAATCAGCCAATCAGGACACAGCAAAGTGTAAGGGACACAAAAAAACAGAAAGAAACACACATGTCGATGTTTAGCATATTTCTCAAATTTGTACATTTATGTTTGTCATATGGTTTTTGTTTCTGGTTATTAAGCCACCGTTCTAGCTTTACTTTTTTTAATTCCTTAGTCACCTGCTTTATTCATACTTGAGAATTTTTTTCTGTATTCTGCTTTTGGTGTGAAGCACTCTGAAATTGTGCTCCTATACAAATTAGCATAATTATTAAGATTATTACTATTGTTCAGGTGTGAATACTGGCTCTTGTTCACTGTAGAAATGATCAACTCTCTGTATAACCCATATAACCCACCCCTGTGACGATTCATGAATAAAGGGGACCTTTTGTGCTTCTTTTAGTCATGAACATAATACTACAGTACAAGATGCTCAAATTAAACATGGCTTAAGATTAGATATCGAGTTGGATGTATATAAAAAAGTCTATGAGAAGTAAGTGGGCTTTTAGGGAGGGAAACCATGAGAGAAAGGAGATAAAGATGTTGTTAGAAATTAATATCAACCTTCAAGGCTTAAAAATGAAATACTAAAACCTGTAGTTCCTCTGATGTACGCTTAAGGCTGGCTCCAAAAATGTCCAACTTTACAGCAGAAATTAACATGCCTGCTACAAAAAGCAGTTTTGGGCTCTGAGTAGTAATTTCCCCCTTCATAGCAACTTTACACGTGGTGAATCTTTTCATAACTCACCTGTTTAAATTGTAATAAGGCTTAAATTTTGCATTATTTGGGGCGTGGCCCATTTTACTGACAGGTGGACAGCTACACATGCAGCTGTAACTGCTAGCTATCGGCTAGGTTTCACCTCAGCTAATTAGAGCCCCTGAACTGGACCTCTGGACCATGTTTGAAGCGATTTGTGTAATTTGGTAACAAAGAGAATCACATCATCAACATATATAGATAGTTATTACTATGCTACAGCTTTGGTAAGTGAAATTTAAGTATTTTTTAAGTCTGTCAGGACTAATGAGCAGTGTCTGTGTGATGCACCCATACAGTCTATGCAGTTTGTTAATAATGCTGTCTACCATCAGCTGCGAACGTGGCATCTCATCCAAATTTAGTTACTTCTGGCTCCAAAAACCCCCACATGGCAACAACCATAAAATGAAAATGAGAACATGGTTGCCTCGTTTACTGAGAGCCTGCATTGAAGGCCCTTATAACACTAATTATAAATACTGATATCTGTAATTTCTGGCCACATCACCAGGGCCTTGAGTTTACTGCAGTGTAAATGTTGCTGATATCTAATGACCAAAAGAAAAAAAATGCTCTTCGGTGAAAGAGACAGAAAGATAGAACATTAAAATTAAATATTTTACGTCAGAGGTGATAAAAGATTGCAGATCTTACAAACAACCAAAATACTAACTAAAAACTGTACCACACACGTTTTTAATGTGTAGCCGACCATCATCTCAAGTTAATTCACTTGTCCTACAGACTATTATGATAGTGATCTAGTCCAACCCTAGTCTAAAGAATTAGTTCCAATAAAACCATCTTGTTGAAGGAACTAATCTTCTAACTGTCCAATAAATACTTAAGATGAAAGCATAGACCAAATGGCAGGGGTCACATCAAAAACTTAATGTCGACATGAACTCAACAGCCATATCTCCAATCTGTCACATAAACATATACATGGTTACCAAAATTAGCCATTAGGCACTAACCAGGCCAAGAAGATTTGTTCTGATCAGTTTTAGGTTCTTCAGGTTATTAGAAGGTGAATTATCACCAAAGACAATAAAATGTGCAGCGCATGTAAACACTCACTGATCCACAGACGTTACAGAGAGGAAGAAGAAGACGACTGAACGGGGTGAAGAGATGAAGGGCTGACAGAATGACAGGATGGAGAGATCCTTCCCTCATTGAGGAGGTCTAAAATCTCAGACAATCACATGACTGCGTTTCCCAGCCCAGGTCCCAAACTATTAGTTTCACCATGAACGACAGGTTCAGGGTCTCTTACAGTATCAACATGCAAACTTTATAAAGACGGTGGAATTTGAGATTTGAAGACTGGAAAATAAAGGTCAAGTCAGTGTTAAAGATGTTTTCATATTTTTTGAATAGCAAATCATATAAATAATGAGAAGCTGGAAATAAACGTTTAGATAACCAAGACTGGTCTCACGAGGGTGGCTGATCTAGGCGGGGAAAGTGCGAGGCGAGGGGGAGGGGAGATGGCGTTACCTTCCGCAGTACCAGAGAGGCCGTCGGCTTTAAAGTTGCTGGTGCTCTTCTTCCGCCGGTGTTTCTTGCGGTTGGCGTGTGGTGATGGCGGCGGCTCCATCTTTGGACTGGTGGTGCTGGAGATGCTGGGACTGGAGCAGACAGAGTCTCCCAGGCCTGTGTCTGCAAGTTCAGTCAAATAAAACCACACTTAGAAATCTACACTGTTGCCACGCCGCTCATAAGGGATCGATGGGCTTCTTTCGCTTCGTCTTCTTGACCTTCACCCAACACTAAAACAACTGCAGTTGTAAACCAGTGACTAATATTTATGGAGGACAGGCCAAGGAGGCCAGCTTTGTCTGCAGTGTCTGTAGCTGGCAACACAGTTTACAACCGTGGAGGACAACATTCGGAGACACCATGAGTTTAATGCAGCTAATTGGCCGTATTTGTTTCATCGTCTCACGACTCTGGATGGATTTTAAGCTAGTTCTATAATTAGTTTGACTGGTTTCATTTGGGTTTGAGCTTGATTTTTGATTGGCTGCTGGAAAAGCTTGAAGACCTCGCCATAGTTCTCTGATTTAGTCTCAGGGTTTCTTTGTCTTACAGCAGACTGTTCTTAGACATGATGGTGGACATGATTGGAACTTCATTTTGGACTGGTTTCAAACTAAACTTCGTTTCACAATGTTTTTTTCCTCTCCAGTGGGTTTACTTCGCTTTGGACCTGATTTTAGATTTGGTTTTGTACTGGTTTTGAATCACCTCAAAGAACCTGCAAGAGTTTCCTGATTTAGTCCCAGATTCTTTTTTTTTAATCGAATTTGTGGGTTTGGACGTTTTGTTTTGGACGGTTTTGCGCATGAATTTTGGGTGAATTCAGGACTATTTTTTTATTGTTCTCTTTTTCATTTGGTGTTGAACATCTTGGGGAACATGCCCAGGTTCCTCTGTGGGTTCCTACTGTAATTACAGATTGCAGATGTTGAGATCAGGACTGTGTGAAATCCAGACTCCCTGTCCTTCATCCTGAGCTCTCGATCCTGCTGCACAGTGAACCTGACCACCAGATGCCTGGCTGATGGTCTTCACACGAACACTGGCTAAAATGTTTGGCGCAGAACTGAAGCTGTATGAATCAGAGGAGCACAAAGCCATCACACATTTTTATCCTCGTTAAAGAAAAGATGGGATGATAAACAGAGGAGTAAATGTATAAATATGACAATATAATGCCTCGAATCACATCTGACGGGGTCAGAACTGATTCAAGTAAACGATACTGAATCCCGTTCAGGTCGACATGCGGGCTCAGACCTGTGGGCGAGCGAGGCTATCGGTACAGTGAGTGGAGTCTCTCTCTCTGCCCTCCACTCTTCACGCCGGCTGCTGACAGCTGTGACTAGCGGCGGAATAAAATAACATTCAGCTTCCATCAATATCACAGCGCGGCGGCCACACTGACACGGGAGCGGTGTGTATCTGTGTGCAGATGGAAACACGTGCGCACAAAACACGCACACACACACGCGTATCTTGCCGAGTGCTTGCTGGCCGCCGCGTCCCCGAACGGCAGACAGCCCCAAGGACGGCCATAACTTATTTTACAATCGTTTAGTCTCAGCTCAAGTGGAAAATGTGACAACTTATCTCTGCTGACAAGATGCCATCCCCGAGCGCGCAATTAACCGCCGTGGATTAACGGCCCTCCCATCTGCAAGCCGCGCTCCATCCACGTCAAACCCCACCACCCCACCCCCACAACCTCCACCCCCTCCTCCCTCAGCACTCTCTCTCTCTCAGTCCAACTCTGATTGTTTGCTGTGGTGTGTTTCCCCTCATCAACAGTTTATACACCAGCTGCTCAGGCCACATAAACCACCACAGAAGAAGAAGAAGAAGAAGCAGGTCCGCAGATTAGAGACTTTAATTTGTTTAAGTTTCCAGAAGGTGGCAGTAACGCATCTGTGAGCTGGCTTTTTAAATGTCATTAAAGGCCAAAGAAGAAGAGAAAACATATTACTTCAATATTTCATTTATTGCAGAATTTTATTTATTTTATTGTGTTGCATTCTGTAACCAGAATACTTTCAAGCACTATTGCTAGCTAGACAGAGTCACAAATGAATTAATTTGCATTATTTCCTTTATTTATTTATATTTCAATTTTATTTATTTCCTTATTAATTAATCAATTTTTTATTATGTCATATTATTATTTATCTTTGCATTCTCCCCTAAAATTTACATATTTATCTTTTTACTTTTTGGCCTGCCAGACAACTGAGTTAATACATCTGAATCTACACGAGTCATTTATTTATTTTTTATTTCTTATTGTGGCACATTCAGTCCTCCCTAATCTACATATTTGGGAGTTTTATTTTTCAGACGTTTGACAGTAATTTCTGGAGATTTACACATTTCAAAACGTGAAACAAACCTTTTAGCAGAAAAGCCCCGATGGGTTCACAGGTCCTTTTAGTTTAAGGCTAAACCCACAGAAATCGCCCAAAGTTAAACCAGGATTCTTAAACAACCAACAAAGGCGGTCCTCCTAATATTTTTTAATCTTTAAATCTTATCCGTCATGTCTAACGTTTCCCAGACCTTTGGCAGAAGGATTCATGACTTAATCATGATTTTTAAGGTTAATTAATATCTTAATCTTGCATAAATTAATTTTTAAGGCTCCACAGGGACCTTGAAAGAGTGTCCTCATGCCTATTGAAACTGTTTGTGTGTGTATGTGTGTGTGTGTGTGTGTGTGTGTGTGTGGCCCCTGGGAGCACATTGAAAGCATTTCACAGCTTTAAACGTTACTTGAGGAAGGCTGGAGGCCCCAAAGAAGGAGCTGTCAGTCAAGCTTAACGTCAGCCAACCACAGCCTGACAGCTGTCAGTCTCAGCTTCCCACTGTGTGTGTGTGTGTGTGTGTGTGTGCGTGTGTGTTTGGTTAATACTGGCACTTTACAAGTCGTACGCATCTGTACACACACACACACACACACACACGACCAGAGTCCATTAGCTTGACAAACAGTTAAGGCAGTATTAGAGGTCTGGCAGCTCGATCAATGTGAGACAAATGATAGGCCCCCTCGCGGAGCTCCTCCCTGGGGCCTTCAGTCACGGCTGTGCAGCTGCTCGTGAGGACCCCATGTGGGCTTTACCTGAGGATCGCATGACCCCGCGTGAGTGTGTTGGGCACTGACCCGTGCTGACTCCGGAGTTGGCGATGACGGTGGCGTCGGTCCACTGGTCGGCGCTGGAGACGGAGTACGAGCGCTGGTGCATCCCCTCCGTGCCGCGGCTGTTGAAGGACACCAAGTTGACGCCGCTCGCCATCTGGGACACCGACGAGCTGCTGGTCACCGAGCCTGAAACACAGAGTCGAGAATTCACTGCAGAACAATCTTCATGCACGCAGAGAAAAGGCGGACGCAGCCATACATTTCTGCTTTCTGGTCACGGACATCTTGGTTTGCCGGAGCCTGAAGTGACCGCAGACAGACAACAGCGTGGCGTGCTAATCATCAAGCACCGCACACACAGGACCTGCAGAGGTACCGGTCTCTGAAATAAGCTGTTTTAGTCTCTTTAAGAAATCAAAACCCTAAAAGCGGTCTGTCTCCTGATTGGACAATGCCAGGAAGCCTGCTGGGGAGCAGCGCCACAGACTGAATGGACGTAATCTTTGTGCTGCCCTCTACAGGCTCGGAGCAGTAACTACAGGCTTTAAAAACTCCTCTGCTTTCTGATCCTTGTAACCGGTTTGTTGAAGAAAACTGACACATTTCCCATGAAGTGAGAATGAAATTTAAAACCTGTGCTGCCGTTTAAGCTCCGAACCCCACCCTGAGCGTCGCACAGATAATCCACACACCTATTTTTCCTTCCTCTGCACACGCTCGGTCATTTACCTCACAGAGGAACACAGGGGAACCGTAAAAGGCAGCCTCTTACGAGCTGGCTGCTTAAATCAAGCCCTCGAGTTGGTGAGAGGCTGTGGTCCAGCAACCGGGTGAGTCACCCCCCCACCCTTCCTCCTCCTCTCCCTCACTCTCTCATTACAGCTCATTTCTTGGTGCTGGCTGAATGGAGCCAGGACTCTGATTGCATTAATATTCATGACAATAATTAGTACATGGAGCATGGCTCACTGAATATTCATGCTATTAGCTCGGGCCTCCTGCATTAGTGTGTGTGTGTCTGTGTGTGTGTGTGTGAGATTTAAGCCTCACAAGCGCTGCTTTTATGTGTGCGTGCGACACGCCGGCTCACTCTCCACCTTTTGTTTTACGACGTCTTCCTTCAGGTGACGAGAAGCGTTTATTTCAAGGCTGAACTCCTGTGTTTTTCCCCTCCTCCTTTCAATCAACCTTTATTGACTCAGAAAGAACAAAACAACGCTCGTGTTTATGATGTAAGAGCGAGGGCAGCGATTAGAGGCACAATTAGGAAACGGGGGAGATGATGACGGCTAATCGCTGCTGAGCGGAGGTGAGAGCTTTGACTTGGTGTTCACTCCTTTACGTTTTCATATATTTGTGCTCATGTTATTGCATAATTACAAAACTGTTGAATCTGCTTTGCTCACTGTTTAAAACAACAGTCAGCTGTTTGTTTCTATGTGTAAACGCAGAGAGAAACATTTAAGACTTTCAAACATCAGACATCCTGTTTACTACACGTTTTTAATTTCTCTCTCAGTTTTAATCAGTCTCTCAATAATGTTTGGATAAAATGTGAAAATATATTGTCTCATATTACAGTAAATAGAAGATTTGGACTTTTTTTTTTCCCCAGCACGTCAAAACAGAGTTTAAAAGGGAATATTTTATCAAATTATTTTAGCTGCAGCCCAAATTATCTTAATATCATAAATTAACCATTAAACCTGGACAAACAGCTAACTTACTGTTTATATGTTGGACAGCAGCACTGACAAATCCTGATAAATTCCTATCAATAATTTGGGGCTTTTATTTTGAAAAACTTTAGCCTATTTTCTATATTTACAGCTTATGCTTATGATTGAGTTAAAGCCTCTCCACAACTTAAAATAACTCATTGGGGGGCTTTATTTTGACAAACTGGATATGCCAGTCAATCCTGGAGAATTATAATGAAAAGTCTGGGCTTTTATTTTGAAACATGACAATTCTGTTAAACTCTAAAACTAGAAATCTGACTACGGCAAAGCATCTTGATAACTTTCAATAACTAAAAGAGGGCTTTTCTTTTTTAAAAATGGTAATTTATATAACTATGTAGAGGCTTTTATTTTTAAATCTGAACATCTGAACAATGAGAAATTTGCTGGAAGAAACCAAATATTTTGAAAAGTAAATAAGTTATAGAAAGAAAAAAAAACTTTTTATCGCCAAAATATTCAGAGCAGAGACACAAAGACATACAGAAGATGGTAAAAACGGATCCATCTTAAGTGGAAAATTGATCAACTTCAGTGAAAACACTGCCGTCCAATCACAGTGGAGGAGGGGTATGACAAAGACTGCATCCCTTACACCTGTCCTACCTGTGGAAAAGTTAATGCTGCTGCTCTCTGAATATCTGAGAGTACATGGGCCGTTCAAGGCGCCTTTCAGCAGGTTTTTTTATTGGTTGGTAAAGAGAGCTTTGGAGGAACCCGACATAAGAGCGTCTCAGGTGTGAACGCTGTCCTGTGAGGTCTCACCTGAAGTCTGTCCGAGCTGCAGGCTGCTCATGTCCTTCGTCAGGCCGTTGGTTTTGGGACTTGGCATGGCGGCGCAGGTGGACACGGCGCGCGGCGGCCTCTTCCCCGGCACCTTCACTGTGGTCCTCAGCAGGTCGATCTCCTTCCCGTGGACGTTCTGCATGTAGTCCTGACAGAGAGAAGGCAGCATTTTTACTTCCAACCTAAATGATCAAACCCATTTTTATTTACCTATACCAAATACTGAGACATTTTACAGCCGTTTTAGAGCAAAAAAGAATTTAAAAAAAACTATAACTGCAAGCAACAACTGAATGAGCAGGGCCATTAAACGCAAACAAACACATGGGACAGCACTTAGAGCACAAAGAGAGTAAAATGAAGTGTGCGTGCTAGCGATCTCATCAACACGAGTGGGATTATTTGGGATAATAAACCTCCTAAATCCCTCAAACAAACAATGGGAAAAAAGCAACACTAATCCCTCAAAGCGGCGCTGAAGTGGCCCAACACTCGGACTCTGATTGGCTCCGCCCGTTTGCCAACACGCCTGAAACATGAGGGGCCGCTGTCGGGCGCCTCGGCCGACCCCGACCGACAAGGAGCTCCCCTCCGGTCTGGGCGGGGCGGATCAGACAAGAAGTGGGGTTTAATGACGGACGAGAGGCGCTTGTTAAATCCACCACCCCCACCTCTCTGAGAACGGTGAATCAGTGGTGACCTGAGAGGAGCACGGCACTGTGGGAGGTCGGCCTCCTCTTCACCATGAAGGTGGTGAGGAAAAAGAAAACTAACAGTCTGACGGTCGTTTTTGTTTCTTTATTTGTTTGGAGAATGACACCGTTCCAAGGAAGTTGTGTTTTTCCCCTTAATATGAAGAAAGAATAATTATTTCTGATTTTTAGCTATTAGAAAGAACTATTTGATGGATCCATATGTTGTACAGCAAGACTTCATCATCATGGAGTCAGACTGGAGTATATAAAAAAGACACTGAGATGGACTGAATCCACAGAAGAGTGTTGCTAAAAAAAACTAAACTTCTCTAAAACCACATTAAAAAAACAAGTGGAACCAAATCAGATTCCAGAGCCAAAACCAATCAGAAATAAGCTCTTTTTCTTTAAGGTCAGTACCAAGTGCACCAAAATCCCACACCAAGTCCAAAATTTGACAAAAACTAAACCAAAACCACTCGAAAAATCATTCCAACAGAAACACCAAGTTAACCAAGTTAAAAATATATAAAATATATCCAGTCAAGTTCAAATGAGCCTAAAATCATGTCCAATGCCAGTTAAAAATGTGTCTAAAAGTAAAATAGTCCCATAAAATGATTTAAAGCACAGTGCAAAATGTTTAGAAAGCTTAAAATATCCAAAAATTACAAATTCAACAGAAAATGTGTACAAATAAAGTCTAGTCTGGTATAAAACTAAACTTCAAATCTGTCCAAACCAATCAAAGTCCAAACCCATCCAGATACAAAATAACCACAACAGGAATGCCAAAACAAGCCTAAAACCATTCCAGGACCCGGCTTAAAAAAAAAAACTAACTAAAAGAAAAGAAACAGCAAACCTAAAACCAGTTCAAAAGCAAGTCCAAAGCCCAAGGCCAAGCACAAATTTAGCACCAAACCAAGTGAAGGTTTGTCTAAATGTAGTCCAAAAACCAAACCCCAAACGAGTCCAACATCAAGGCTGAGATCCATCCTCAAAGCAGATCCCTGATGTAGTTAGTGGAAATGAAACAGAAAATTCTGACTCTGCCAACAAATATCTGAGTCTGCATCATCTGCTGGTCATTGTTTACGAATGTAAAAAAATTTTTTTAAAAGCCAATAATTGCAAGACGACCGTCAGCGATGTTCCAGTGCATTTTGGCAAATGCCAACCCTCTCCTGCTCTCCACTTGGACTGCTTACCTAAACACAACCAAAGCCTCCTCCAAGAGCACCAAAAACCCTGTCTCACATCCTAATTTAGTGAAAACGCCTGTGCAAACATGAAGAAAACCCTGCAGTGCTACATTTTTAAAACCTCAACATGGCGTAAATCGATGACACAAACGAACAAAGTCTCTCTACTTTCATCTGTCCTCATAAACGTGGCGTTCATCTCACAGTCTGACAGCCTCGCACTGCAGCCTTCATTAGAACTGTGCTGCTCTATACAGTTGAAATAATCGCTGTTAAATGCAAACTGTTCGTGGCATTATTTCAGAAAGCATCCTCTGTTTGCTGTTATTGCAGAGACTTGGATAACAACACACACAGACACATTTACAACACACACGCTCAGTGTTTCCCGCCTCCCTCTGGCAGCTCGGCTGACAAAAGGCCAATTCAAAGCCAAGTGCTCTCGACGGCGTCTTAACAAGCCACTGGAGAGCCCTCGAGCCAGGGGCCCGCTGGGTAAACCCTCCACACACACAAATGCGCACACACTCACACACACACCCCTCCGACAGATTGACCGAGGTAATTGAGTCTCCATTTGCATCTGAGGGCTTTCATCATCGGCCCGATCGTCCACACCACGCAGCGGCGTCCAGGACGGATGTGTGTATCGACCAAACACACCGACAGCAGGTGGTGATGGGTGTGTGCATGCACGTGTTTGAGAGAGAGGAAGAGAACATGTTGTCAGCTTATGAGCGTGGAAGAAAGAAAGTGTATTTAAAAGTGCGTGTTTGTGTGCAGTCAGTATAAATGGACGCATCAGCGACAGCGTCAGTGTGAAAAATGCAACATGAACTGAGAGCTGGATACTGCTGACGCCAAGGGAAACATGAATCCATAAAGGGCGAGCTGCTCCACAACACGATCGATGGGTAAACAGACAACAGCAGATAAAGGAGAAGAAGAAGAGGCGCTGTGGTTCGACTGAACACACCAAGGAGGAAGTGATGGAGGTGAATGAGGTGCGGAGAAGGATGGACAGGACGTAAGAGATATTTTTAGTTCTAAGTCTGATGATGATTCAAAGAATCAGTATAAAACCAAATCTAACACCAGTTACAAAGTCAAGTACAAGGTGGCCCCATAACCAGCCTAAACATGTCCAAAACCAGGTCAGAAACCAAGTCTAAAGAACCAGTCTAAACATGTCCAAAACCAGGTCAGAAACCAAGTCTAAAGAACCAGCATAAACATGTCCAAAACCAGGTCAGAAACCAAGCCTAAAGAACCAGCATAAACATGTCCAAAACCAGGTCAGAAACCAAGTCTAAAGAACCAGTCTAAACATGTCCAAAACCAGGTCAGAAACCAAGTCTAAAAACCAGCCTAAACATGTCCAAAACCAGGTCAGAAACCAAGTCTAAAAACCAGCCTAAACATGTCCAAAACCAGGTCAGAAACCAAGTCTAAAGAACCAGTCTAAACATGTCCAAAACCAGGTCAGAAACCAAGCCTAAAGAACCAGCATAAACATGTCCAAAACCAGGTCAGAAACCAAGTCTAAAAACCAGCATAAACATGTCCAAAACCAGGTCAGAAACCAAGCCTAAAGAACCAGTCTAAACATGTCCAAAACCAGGTCAGAAACCAAGCCTAAAGAACCAGCATAAACATGTCCAAAACCAGGTCAGAAACCAAGTCTAAAAACCAGCCTAAACATGTCCAAAACCAGGTCAGAAACCAAGTCTAAAAACCAGCCTAAACATGTCCAAAACCAGGTCAGAAACCAAGTCTAAAGAACCAGTCTAAACATGTCCAAAACCAGGTCAGAAACCAAGCCTAAAGAACCAGCATAAACATGTCCAAAACCAGGTCAGAAACCAAGTCTAAAAACCAGCATAAACATGTCCAAAACCAGGTCAGAAACCAAGCCTAAAGAACCAGTCTAAACATGTCCAAAACCAGGTCAGAAACCAAGCCTAAAGAACCAGCATAAACATGTCCAAAACCAGGTCAGAAACCAAGTCTAAAAACCAGCCTAAACATGTCCAAAACCAGGTCAGAAACCAAGCCTAAAGAACCAGTCTAAACGTGTCCAAAACCAGGTCAGAAACCAAGTCTAAAGAACCAGTCTAAACATGTCCAAAACCAGGTCAGAAACCAAGTCTAAAGAACCAGCATAAACATGTCCAAAACCAGGTCAGAAACCAAGTCTAAAGAACCAGTCTAAACATGTCCAAAACCAGGTCAGAAACCAAGTCTAAAGAACCAGCATAAACATGTCCAAAACCAGGTCAGAAACCAAGTCTAAAGAACCAGTCTAAACATGTCCAAAACCAGGTCAGAAACCAAGCCTAAAGAACCAGCATAAACATGTCCAAAACCAGGTCAGAAACCAAGTCTAAAGAACCAGTCTAAACATGTCCAAAACCAGGTCAGAAACCAAGTCTAAAAACCAGCCTAAACATGTCCAAAACCAGGTCAGAAACCAAGTCTAAAAACCAGCCTAAACATGTCCAAAACCAGGTCAGAAACCAAGTCTAAAGAACCAGTCTAAACATGTCCAAAACCAGGTCAGAAACCAAGCCTAAAGAACCAGCATAAACATGTCCAAAACCAGGTCAGAAACCAAGTCTAAAAACCAGCATAAACATGTCCAAAACCAGGTCAGAAACCAAGCCTAAAGAACCAGTCTAAACATGTCCAAAACCAGGTCAGAAACCAAGCCTAAAGAACCAGCATAAACATGTCCAAAACCAGGTCAGAAACCAAGTCTAAAAACCAGCCTAAACATGTCCAAAACCAGGTCAGAAACCAAGCCTAAAGAACCAGTCTAAACGTGTCCAAAACCAGGTCAGAAACCAAGTCTAAAGAACCAGTCTAAACATGTCCAAAACCAGGTCAGAAACCAAGTCTAAAGAACCAGCATAAACATGTCCAAAACCAGGTCAGAAACCAAGTCTAAAGAACCAGTCTAAACATGTCCAAAACCAGGTCAGAAACCAAGTCTAAAGAACCAGCATAAACATGTCCAAAACCAGGTCAGAAACCAAGTCTAAAGAACCAGTCTAAACATGTCCAAAACCAGGTCAGAAACCAAGCCTAAAGAACCAGCATAAACATGTCCAAAACCAGGTCAGAAACCAAGTCTAAAGAACCAGTCTAAACATGTCCAAAACCAGGTCAGAAACCAAGTCTAAAAACCAGCCTAAACATGTCCAAAACCAGGTCAGAAACCAAGTCTAAAAACCAGCCTAAACATGTCCAAAACCAGGTCAGAAACCAAGTCTAAAGAACCAGTCTAAACATGTCCAAAACCAGGTCAGAAACCAAGCCTAAAGAACCAGCATAAACATGTCCAAAACCAGGTCAGAAACCAAGTCTAAAAACCAGCATAAACATGTCCAAAACCAGGTCAGAAACCAAGCCTAAAGAACCAGTCTAAACATGTCCAAAACCAGGTCAGAAACCAAGCCTAAAGAACCAGCATAAACATGTCCAAAACCAGGTCAGAAACCAAGTCTAAAAACCAGCCTAAACATGTCCAAAACCAGGTCAGAAACCAAGCCTAAAGAACCAGTCTAAACGTGTCCAAAACCAGGTCAGAAACCAAGTCTAAAAACCAGCCTAAACATGTCCAAAACCAGGTCAGAAACCAAATCTAACACCAGTTACAAAGTCAAGTACAAGGTGGCCCCATAACCAGCCTAAACATGTCCAAAACCAGGTCAGAAACCAAGTCTAAAGAACCAGTCTAAACATGTCCAAAACCAGGTCAGAAACCAAGTCTAAAAACCAGCCTAAACATGTCCAAAACCAGGTCAGAAACCAAGTCTAAAAACCAGCCTAAACATGTCCAAAACCAGGTCAGAAACCAAGTCTAAAAACCAGCCTAAACATGTCCAAAACCAGGTCAGAAACCAAGTCTAAAAACCAGCCTAAACATGTCCAAAACCAGGTCAGAAACCAAGTCTAAAAACCAGCCTAAACATGTCCAAAACCAGGTCAGAAACCAAGTCTAAAAACCAGCCTAAACATGTCCAAAACCAGGTCAAAAACCAAGTCTAAAAACCAGCCTAAACATGTCCAAAACCAGGTCAGAAACCAAGTCTAAAAACCAGCCTAAACATGTCCAAAACCAGGTCAGAAACCAAGCCTAAAGAACCAGCATAAACATGTCCAAAACCAGGTCAGAAACCAAGCCTAAAGAACCAGCATAAACATGTCCAAAACCAGGTCAGAAACCAAGTCTAAAAACCAGCCTAAACATGTCCAACACCAGGTCAGAAACCAAGCCTGTCCAGCTGAGATTTGGATTTGGAGTGTTTAATGCTTTAAAACTTGTGTTGGTTTCTATCTCATGTGTTCACTCAGTGTTGCTTCAGCGCTCTGCCTTTGTTTCAGGCTGATGAACACACAAAAAGAAAAACTGACCTCTAATCGCTCCCTCTTACACAAGCATTTCTAAAAAATCCCGACTCTTCGGTGCTGTTAGCGACTCTAACTGCTCACAATCACATCGAGACGAGAGACGATTAATTACTCTCGCCTTTTTTTGGCCTGATCTTCTCCTCTTTAGACTTTTCTTGCCAATTAGGTGGCATCTATTGCCATCCACTTAATTAGCGGCATTAATGTGATTTCTTTGCACATAGTCGGGCAATTAGTGGCGCTGATTGAGTTTCATTCGATTAGCCTCTGCAAACACGTTAATTGACGCCAGAGCTGCAGATGCAAAGCGTTCAGGAAAACCTGGCTTTTTGGTGCTGGAGGGGGTTTTGTGCGTGTGTGTGTGTTGATGTGTTAAGTGATGAGTTTTAACACTAATTTACTGCATCAGCTGCTCTAATGGCTGATGGACGTGTGCAGTTCGCTGAAGTGTGGCTACGTCTGAGGCAGAAGCAAATAATTTGTGATTTAATGTTTCTGCAGATGAAACTCGCAGTCAATCTGTCAAGAAAGGATGACAATAATCATCAACTTCTGAAATGTGCTAATCACTGTTCATTTAGGTCATTTTTCAACCTAAAACTAATATTTTCTGGTTCTAAGATGCTTTTTTTTGTCTGTTGTGGGCCAAAACAAGAAAATCCCGGACACAGTGAAGAGAGTTTTCACCATTTTCTGAACACTTTCTGGACAAAACAAACCATCAACAGTCAGAAGGTCCAACACCCGTTCCAAGTCAGGCTAAACCAGTGAAATCAAGGCTAAAACCAGACCAAACAAGTCCAACACCAGGTCCAAAACACGTAACTACTGAGCAGACACCAACACGGATGAAAAGAGAGAGAACCTACTTCTTAATTATGATGTCTCTAAAGCAGATTATTCCAAAACGAATTCCCACAGAGTTCTTTATTGTTGTTTTCATTGTTTTCCAGGCCAATCTGCACCTACAGGGACTCCAACATTATGAAACTGGTTCTAGAAAGGTGGTTAATCAAGTGTGACCTCCTGTGCAGTTCATAAATGTAGTGATAAATGTAGGCTTTCATATTTGAGGTTCCCATTTTTTTCAGGGACAAACTACATTTAAAAAAAGACACATTTTCCATTTTTGGCTTCTCAAATATGTGAACTTGGCTTCTTTTCTTTGTTTTATACAGCAGTTTAATATGTTCTGTCACCAAGAACTGAAGGATGCTCACATGGACTTTAATCACACTGTGTGCATTTTCAAAGCCAATAATCAATACAGTTTCAGTGTCCACAATGGAAACAGTTCAGCACCATCTGATTTCCTGTAGGTACACGTGCCAATAAATAAATAAATAAAAATAAACAAACACTAAATTATTCTTATTCATCAGTTTTTAATCTGCTGAAAACTGTATCGTCACTATCCTACACTGTAAAGCAGCACTGACACTGCTCGTTATGTTCTTTTTGGTTTTTTAGCTGAAACATCTCCACATTTAAATCAGATGATTTGCCTGATTTAGATGTTTATGCTCTACAAATACAACAAAAACAGAAAATTTTGTGCCCTGGTGGTCAAACTTTGTTTAAAAAAAACAAACAACTGTTTAAAAAAAAAAATGGATGGAAAACCTGTAAAAGGCGACACATTCAATCTGACTTCAGACTGAGCGAGAGGACGGAGAGAAAATGAGCAGCGGAGAGAAAGACACAAAAATATGCGTGTCTGTGTGTGTGTGTCTGTGTGCGTGTGTGATAATAAAGCAGTGTCGGGGGCAGGATATTGTGCCAACAGGGCAGAGAGCTGGGGCAATTAGCAGAGACATTACAGATGATATCCACATCATCAGCACCGACGTGGGCAAACAGATGACGAGTCCTAATTAATACACAAGCCATCAACACACACACACACACACACTCATGGGGGAGAGATGAAGAGAAGCAGATAGATGGAGGTCAGTGCAGGCTGGCAGAGCGCTGCAGTCTAATAAGCAATCAGAGTGTGTGTCTGTGTGTGCGTGTGTGTGTGTGTGCGTCTTACGTGCAGGCTCGGGTGGTAGGTGAGCAGACCGTTGTCACACAGCGTCACGTACTTCTTCTTCCACTCCTTGTTGAGGGATTTACCGCTCCTCTTCAGCAGCATGCCCTGCAGCAAACACACAGATCAGCACACACCGTTCAGTCTGCAGAGCGTCACTCTGTGAAAAGACTCTTCACTGTTATCAGGGACAAACTGAAACACACAGAACCAAAACCATCATCTGCAGCAGAAATGTCTGAACTTCACTCTAATAACCCGCAGCCTGTCCCATAAGATCCCCGAGCTGTAGATGGACTCCATCTCCACAGTCCTGAACTACAGCTAATGTTTTCCCGGCCTGAGTAGCCGTCAGGCGGCCAAAGCACCATCAGAGCAGGAGAAGAACAGCTGCGGAGGTCCATAACGGTGCAGTGGGAGTACATGCTACAACAGGGCGGACACCACAGCCCAAACAGGCAGCTTATGCTCGCTCGTTCCACCAAAAGTGATGTCACAGTTGCTGGCACGCAGTGACTTTTGGTGCACCAACTATTTTGGTAACATGGAGCTGGATGTCCAACGAGCTGGACAACCTCCATGAGGAGCAGTAGGACTCCCAGAAGGAAGGAGATGCTCCAACAGGAAACCCAAGAAGGTCTGGGCCAGCTGACTAGCAGCGACTCACACTTTCAAAATAAAAGCAAGAGGATTTCCTCTGCTAGTAAATCAATGCTGTTGTCTTCTAAATAAAAACGGATGGCAGAATATACCAGGTGCTGAGGGAAAAAACAGGACTGTTAATAAAAGATTTTTCTGTGACTCTGCCTGATTTCCTCACTGTTTGACATCAAAAGTCTTTAACAGTTCTGCAGAGCTACCACAGGAGGAGCAGATAGACTAATGGAAAGGCTGGAACAGCTACAGGTGAACAGACGCATCAACAGATGGTCCCCTTCAGACGAATGAATGGATTTCCAACTTATTTGATGTTTTCGGTGTTATAACTGGTGCTGATGCAGTAATTACTCTTTGGCTTCATGGGAGAACTTTTCATTTCAAAGTGTGCAGGAGGACACACCGGCACACCGCTCCTGATGGTGACGTCTTGCTGCAAATCAGTGGATATTTAGGCGCTTCTGCAACTGCAACGCACTCAGGAAATCCTGGATTTCTGGTGCTGGAAGCGGTTTGTGTGTGTGTGTGTGTTAATGTTTACAAGTTTTAAAATTTCTTATTACAGTAATCAGATCATGATCCAGTCTTTTCAAAACTATGAAACAAGCAGAACTAC
This sequence comes from Pterophyllum scalare, assembly GCA_024447675.2. Lineage (NCBI taxonomy): Eukaryota > Metazoa > Chordata > Actinopteri > Cichliformes > Cichlidae > Pterophyllum > Pterophyllum scalare. Next base: position 37,313 of record JAMQGT020000092.1, read on the forward strand.
AAACGCACTTTGGCCTAAAATATTTCCGTCATTTCAACTGAAGAGCCTCGAAAAGAGAAAAGCACAAAAAAATTAATGGAAATGAGTGTCCACATACTTTTGAGTCCTAATTGTGCGTTTAAAGCTTCTCGATTCCTCGATCTTTGCGCACGCTGGAGCTAAATGGCGTCCAGAGTCGACGGAGTGAAGCTAATGAGCGAAACGAGAGAAACAACATTTAAAAGATCGGCGCTGAGAGGAGCTGGATGTGAATAGATGGAGGGAAATCGGCGCTCATTTAATTGTCCGACTCTCTTTTGTTCGCTCTCTCTCCCCTGCGCACATCAGCCGCGGCTGAGTGACCGTTTAGGCCGAGCGACCGCCCGCTCGCCGCCCACACTTCGTTAGGAGAGAGAGAGCAGGAAGGTCAAAGAGAAGGCGAGAGAACGGGATCGAAATGGGAGAAAGAAGGAGCAAAAAAAGAGGAGGAAGTGGGGAGAGGGGGAGGTGGAGAAGGGGGGGATAAAACTGTCTGCTGATTAGCAATTACAGCCGCGCTGCCACGCGTGTCACTTCACTGGACCTCTACAACATTAACACTCCGACAGAGGGTATTAATAGAGTCCAGCCATGACGGGAGGAAGAGGGGGGAGTTAGAGGAAGATGAGGAAGTGGGGGTGAGACGGACAGGCCGGGCTGATGGACAGAAGCCTGCTCGCTGCCGCCCTGGCCGCTCAGCTTTCATTAAGGCGGTCAGTGGTGGTGGGATAGCGCGGCGGGCCCGGGGTGACCCTCGCTGCCACTGATAGAGCATTCAGTGTAATTGGCGGTGACATAACGCCAAGAAGAAACGCCTCAGAGTGACAGAGGCGGTGGAAGAAAAGGACAAGATGGCGAGCCTAGAATGTCTAAAAGAAATTCATAAGAGTAAGACGCCGGACTGAGAATCATCCTGTAAGGATCACACCAAAGGGAGGAGTGGAAAGGAAAAGCTTGAATAAACCAGAAGCGTCCCAGAAAGTCTATTTTGGTATCAGTAAAACAATAAGAAGTAGTGAAGACGCCTGGCTGTCCAACCCGCAGTACAGCTTAAACACAAAAAGGCTGGGCAGGACACGCTTTTACTTTCAGAGACTGCTGAAAAAACCTACATGATATTATCCACTGTCCCATTCTGAAGCTTCACCGCTAACATTCTCTCCGCAGCCATGTTGGATCTTTGGAGCCCGAAGGGTCCGTATTTGGGCGACACGGTGAAGTGCTAAGCTATCAGCCAGCAACTAGCCAGCTTAGCGGGCTGCACCCACAGGCAGGCCCAGATTCCTTCTGAGCTTACTTTTAAATCATCCTGTTTGAAAGAAGCTGTTTTAGCTCCTGTCTCTCTCAGGACTGCCTACTTTTATTTGATTGGCCAACTTCAGAAAGCCTACCAAGGGACAGCGCCATAAAAAATAACATACGGGAATTTCAATGATCAAATCTGGCAGAAACTTTTTGGATAGCCTGTTAGTACAATTAATCCCTCAGCAGATCATATTATTTGTCAGATACTTGCACTTACTCGGAAGTCCAGTTGAGACTCCTAAGGCGGGTCAGTCCCCATGGACTCCCGTGTTAACATGTCCAACTGTACAGCAGAAATAACCAAGTAGCTTCGAGCTCTCGAGTTCCCAGTTCCTAATAACTGTATAGGAGATTACTTTTCTTATAACCCACCTGTTGAAATTACAATAAGGCTCAAAGTTTGCAGTATTAGGTGGCCTCCTTGACTGACAGGTGGATGGCGACACAGGTGACTGTAGCTGCTAGCTGTCTGCTAGGCTTCACCTTAGCTAACTGGAATCACTGAACGGACCTCTGGACTGTTTGCACCGATTTGTGTAATTTGATCATAAACAGAATCACACTTCAGTGATTTATTTTGTGGTTTATGTTCAGTTTGCCTCCTTACGAGCATTTTAAACACACTTGTCTGTGTGGTCCAGTTTTGGTGAGTGAAACTCTGGGATTTTATTTAGATTTTACTCAGCACGAATCAGCAGGTATCCATGTCTGTGTGACGCACCCATATTGTCTATGGATGCAGCTTAATAACCAGCCAAGACTGCTTACTTGATATCTTGGTGCTCCACCTTTGCATCCAAATATTGGCAGCTCTATCTACAAGATACCAAAATGGTGACGGGCACTAAACTATGAAGTATGATTTTATATTTTTGTTTAAAAATTAGATCCATGTGAACAGATAATGGCACATTTTGGATATATTTTATTCAGTTTATGTACCCTAATAGCATCCTCCAAAAAACTAAATAAAAAAAGAAAGAACGAAACATTTGCCAAGATATAAACTGGATATGTGTATGTGATGTTTGGTAAGGGTTTGTAGCTCATTTTGCACTATGGTGAGTTTTTGAATTTAAAATAGAAATAACAATAAAATATCAACACTAACTGTTGATATCTGAGTATCAAATTTCATTACAACAGATGAAAAATTCACAGAGATATGAATTTTAAAATTTCACCAATGTTTAGAGATAAGGATTTTTAAAATAAAATCATATGTTTTGGGGCCCCGAATGAATATTTCCACAAAGTTTCATTAATTTTGGTTCAAATGTTTTCCGTTATATTGCTAACAGACAGACTAACATGACCTCTCTCCACCATCGGTGGGTGAGGTGATTAACCTACATTGCTCAGGATTCATTAAAAATCTTATTTGGAACAAATAAACATGTTATGAACAGAGGTAGAGTGGAATAGCCCTTTAAATTTTGTAATAGTATCACCATAAAACCTAAGAAACACAGCGATATGTAATTTAGGTCATATCAGACACCCCCTGACTGAGATGCTCGACTGTCCTGCTGGTATTACAGACAGCGAACTACCCACCGACACTCGACAGCAGCGATTCCACTAATTTCAGCTCATGTCACGAGGAAATGAAACAGAAACAGCAGTGTGTGCATGTGTAACAACAGGCCTTCCCCACGGTGCGCTAAACACGACTTGACGAGCTTCCTGCTGCTCTGAAGTGAAAGCTGCCGGCAGCCGTGCAGCTGTCAGGCCAGCTGATCATCCATTACTGCCTGTTAGTGAGCGAGCGCCAACATGTTTCCCGGCAGAGCGAGCGAGCGAGCCAGAGAGGACGTGTGTTTACATGACGATATTCATCCAATAAGACTTCAGGTCAGCTCAGTGCAGCGGGGGTTTCCAATTATAATCAATCAGACGGATCATTTAACAGATAAATCTACAGTTGCAACACTCGAGAGCCGTTTTTAATTGCAAGGAACGGGTCATAGAAATTTGAGTCAGTCATGTAAACTCACCTTGACAAGAAAACACGGAGATAATCATTTGAAGACAAACAATACTTTAATGTTACAGTGTGTAAAGTTCCCACCGCTACCGGACTGCAGACTGCATTCAACTGGGTTCTGTTTTCTTTCCCTTCCCAATTCAAGTTCATTATCCTAGCCATGGCTGCTGCTATACAACAAACATGTTTTGGTCATCCAAGTGAGACCTAAAACTTTTGTACCTCACAAAGGCCACGGCCTGCTGGCGTGTTTCTACTATACTTGGACCCGATCTGGATCTGCCCCGGAGTTTTTCCTATGTTACCAAAGCTGTCAATATTGGGCGAGAAGCATCCACCTTTTTTACTCTGGAAGAGGCTGTAAAACATCGTGGTAGGGAGTCCGTTACAGGTCACTGAGTTAGAGGAGCTCATCTCTGACCAATGACAGCGATGTTTTGAGGTTACACTGACCTTTTCTGTTGGTAAGCACTGCTGCTTTTGCTGCTATTAGCTGCTGTCAGTGTTAGTGAAACTGTCTTTGAAGTGAATCTAGCATCGCTAGACTGACACTTATGGAACAAACTCATACGATGTGGGCATGTAATCAAACTTTATCAGAGGGAAAGTGTGATTTTCAAACACAGGAGCCTAACATTAGCTTGTTAGCTAATATTAGCTTATAACCAGCTGTTGTTTAGCTGGCTCGCTGTGAGATGACTGGAGACTTTCCTTTGAGTTTTCACTTCTTTGGTGCTACATATCTTGAGCAAATTTGAATGTTCCCCCAAGGAACACAAACACTGTTGGTGTGCTACGTATGTGCCTGGTCTCCAGTCACATATATAAAACACAATTAGTCGGAAGAGAGATGTCCTTCCCGGCCACTGTATTTAACCCTCTGAGATCTGGCATGTTGTTCCTGATATACCTATCCCAGCTATTTTCTAATTAGCTTAACTTTTCCGTACCATTTATGCTTTCACCAAGGCTGAGAATTCCCTTTGCACCAAGTATTTAAGTATTAAAAATATCTCTGAGCTTTTCTTAACTTGATAATCACTTCTGTCAAAGAGTGTTTGTCCATAACGTTTTGAGTATTCCTGGTAATAAACAAACCAACTGCATGACCTCCACAGCAGAGAAGAACTGAATCAACTGAAAATGAAACAGTTTATTATAGTAATACGTGATTTGGGCCAGAAACATCTATAGACGGATCTTAGATGAAAACTGTGAAACCCACTGTGAAAAAAAGATGTGCGCATATTTGTATTGTAGTGTAATACTCAATTTTAAAGTGCTACACTCTTCCAGTGGGGGTGTGTGTGGGGGGAACCCTGTAAAATCTAATCTTGCTTTTCAATTTCCATCCATTTAAATTCTAAATACAAAGTCACCATAAACATAGCAATAAGGGAATACTTGATGACATCACCCTGCAGAAGAACTAAAAAGAAGAATCAGTGTGAAAACTGTTTGGAAAGCTCTATTTTCATTCATGCTTTCAGGATTCGGGGAAATCTTAAACAAAAGGAAAAATATTTTTGTATTACAAGGTCAAAAGAGAACGTAAATTAGAACAAGGCAATGAGGAGATAAGAGGTGGATGGTTGATCACCACCAAACTAAACTGAGGGATGGACCAACATCTCTCACAGTCCTCCATCCAAACCCGGGATTTGGGGAGGGAGACGTCAGCGGATTAATTTCGTCCATCCATCCTGAGGATGACAAGCGATCAGTTTGTGTGAGAGGAAGGCTAATTGAACGCCACGTTGAAATCCTCCTGATGGGTAATATCTTTCATTATTCACCTCCCCGAGCTTAGTGACACACTTATTTTACCTTCAGGAGGAGGAGAGGGGGTAGCATTCATGACAGCTCACAAGGTCTCCACATTGGAAAATAGATGTGGGGAGATAAATACATCCTCAGATATACTCTCTCCCCTCCGACTGCGGCACTTCTCCGCCTTCGTGAAGTATTGTGGGGTAGTGCTTAGGAAAAGGTCGCTAGCTCCGGGGAGTGGGGAAATGAAGTCATTTGTTAGGCATCCAAAAACGTCCGAGGGCATCAATGAGGTTTCTTCTCCGGAGAACAAAACAAAGGGGCATGAAGGGTCCATGTTGGGTTTGAGTAGGGAAAGAAAACAAACAGGGATGGATAGAAGGGTAGACGTAGATCACAACCCCCAAAAACACAAAACTCCCCCAGACACACTCCATCTTCACTTCTTCGCCTCGGTTGAAGCATTGTGGGGTAGTGCTTAAGAAAAGGTCGCTAGCTCGGGGGAAGCCAAGAGATGAAGTCATTCGTTAGACGACGCATCGGAAAGGATCATACCTGAGGGTCTCTGATTAAAGACCACAGCGGTCACATGTCCGACATGTTCGAGGGGGAGCACAGAAAAATGATTTCTGAGGCGGAAAGGTGTACTCACGAGACCAGACTTTCAAGTCTTTGTCTGAAGTTCAAACTGAGAAATATAAACAGTAATATGAACCATAATTCCTTCTTCCATTGTGTGAGTCAAATTAGAAGGAAACTGTCTGAATAAAGGAACTTTTCTCCTCTTGGAGGCTGCCTGCCTATTGATACAGACTAATCTACTCTCTAATCACTCAATCACCCCCCTATTTTGCTCAGACAATGGACTCTACTGGGGCCTCCTGAAGGGATTGACAGCGGATCTTGAGAAGATGCGGGGGAGGCGATATCTGGACAAACCCTCCAGAGAACAGGATGATCTCAAAGGAGCCAGGGCCCTTTTGTTCTTCAACGTCCCCCGAGAGCAGGAGGCTAAATTCAGAGGTGTCACCCCCCCCCTGCGAACAGAGGAGAGCGAGGGGGTGACGGGAGAGGGATCCCTTCTGTATCGTGGTGGCCATCTGATCCGGCCTGAGCAGCGTCTGCAGGTCATCTATCATCCTCTCAGACAAGAGGACAGAGTGTGAAATGTTCACTCCTCTAATCTTCAAGAAGACAAAAAAGAGGAAATAAAGGAAAGAGGCCGGTGCTGTCTGACTCACTCCAGGTAAATATCCTCTTTGTGGGATGCAGCTGAAAGCTCTTTGACCCCAGTGCTGCAGGTAATAGTTGGCAGATCGTCCTCACAGCGGTTCAGTGTAGATTGGTGCATTTGTCACATACCATTGTCGCATGCCATTTGGACACAGTATCACCTTTGTTCTGGACCTTTGTAGTTCTTAGAACTCAAGGTCTTCTTTAGATATGGCGCAGCACCGACAACCTTCGTTAAAAGTGTAAACAGTGATAAGATATGTAAACCACAGCTCTTTACTTCAATAAGCTTTTATGACATGGAGGAAAATCTGCCCCAACAAGACAGAATATTAAGACGTAAGAACACAACCGCTGAACTTCATGGTTCTTATTGTTGGAATTACTGGAATTCCATCCATCCAAACTTAAACTTCCACTCAAAGTTGGGCTGGGGTGGCAGCAGGCTAAACAGAGTATTCTTTCCTTCTCTCCAGCTACACTTTCCAGTTCCTCCCGGGGGATCCCAAGGCATTCCCAGGCCAGATGAGATATATAATCTCTCCAGCAGGTTCTGGGCCTGCCCCGGGGTCTCCTCCCCGTTGGGTCCTTTTGACACTAACAGCTGGAATACCTATCTGGGAAGTACCTGTGAGTGCTCAACCTCCACTTAATTCCCAGGTCTGTTTAGTCTGAAAGTGGTTACTAATTGGTTTGTAGGCAGGTGTGCAGCTAAAGTGAGCATGCTAGCAAAACCCATCATTATTTATGACGGAGTTTTAAAACACTGGCAAAAATAACTTCCGTAAGTAGATGGAAAACTGCATCCATACTAATATATACATCAGTGTATTTACAAAAACCTTTGTACTATATGAAAGTTGACTTTTTAATTTAATGTTAATCATATTATCATCCAGATTATTGGTGACCTCAGGCCCTCATGGTGCTACGTGTACAGTAATCATGTAAAGTTTGTCATAATTTAAACCTAGAGAAAAGCAAATGATTTGTTTTGTGGTGGGGAGACTACTAAAGCTTTTGATGGCAGCACGTGGAGTTTACTTTGGGTCAGCTTGCACCCACAGGTTCATCCACAGGCTGACTGCCATTAAAATACATTTACAACTTCAGCCAAGATCCTGATACATATTTTTTTCCTCACAAACTAAGACTTCAAATTAAAAGAAAAATCCTTCCTGTGATTTTTTTGGATGCAGAGTTATTCAGATGTATTTTCCATGATTAAAACAACAAATGAAGGGGACTGTACAGCCTTGGTGGCGCTCCGGCTCATTTGAATCATTTCTTTCCATGCAGTTCTTGAACCTGATCACTACAAAGGATGACAGGGATTAAAAAATAAGGCTTACTGCCTCGAAGTAAAGAGCAAAAATCTGAAAAGCCAGCACAGTGGAGGACAAACCCCACAACTACCATCAAAACACACTGACAGCCATGCAGCAGCTTCGGTCTCCACGACAAGGTCGGCGTTGATGAGGCAAGGACAGCGAAGGGCAAGCCCAGGGGAGCAGGACGCAGACCAGATCAAATAAAACACCACAGAAGAAGAGGGGGGCTGAAGTGGGGCTGATTTATCTGATAAGAGTTCTGGGTAATTAATTAGAAACTCAATTATCCAAACCTTACTTCAGCAGTCTCAATTCATTAGTGGATAAAAAGCCTCGCCCCTCACTCGGCTTGATGCTCGGTGAGAGACAGGATGTGAAGGAAACACGACTCCTCTTCCTCTGCGAGAGACCCTCAGGTCACCGCCGGGCACTTTTGTCCAGCTTTTCATCAAATAAGTGTAACAAATACACACACACACACAAACACACACACTCTCACAGGGTGTGAAACAACAAAGCGACCACAGGGACACTTCCAGCGAGCTCGCAGCAACACCTCCATGCCAAACAAAAACTCGAGAGTGCTCCACGGAGACCGCCGCGTAGCGGCGTAATGAGCACGGTCTAAAAATGCTCTTTGATTGACGCCTGTGTTCCTTGTTTTAATTATTTCTCAAACTAAAAAGGGAGAGACATCCCTCCAACACTTCCTCCACCCACTGCCACCACCCCCCCGAAAAATCTCATTTCCAGGGGTTAGTGTGCATGACAAAAATGTCATCATGGCCAAAATGGCTCCGAGCGGTGACAACCTTTCCCAGGGAAATGATATTTTTCCAATCCGGCGGAAGGCGGATCATGTCACCCTCGTTAAAGCCTTGATAGCAGGTCTTTAATATTCACCGTCTTAATTAGGGCTGCAGTTAATTTCATTAAATTCTTTGGCTGCTAAATGAAGCAGATTATGAGACATCTTTTATTGCGAAGCGTGAAATTACAGCCTGCCTGCTGCCAATGGCGGGGCGAAACTAATGAATTACAGGGTAAATAACACCCGAATTAACCATCCAATTTAACTCCTTACAAAGCGCCCGGCGCCGAGGGGGGACGAGTAGACTTGTCAAAACCACCCAGCCCCGTGCTCGTCTGCAACCCCGCGAGAGGCAATTATAGGCACGACACTAATCAGCTCCTCGCAGGAAGAAGACGACGGCGTCCGAAAGCCTTGAGACTTCAGACTCCGAGTGGAGCTCAGGAGGAGATGCAAAATGTTCATTTACAGGAGGAGGTCGTCTCAGTGGAGGTCAGGGAATCTATTAACAGTTCTCCTACAAAGCATCAGGACTAATGTATGGATGTCTGACAGGCCCAGAGCCTCTGTTTGAAGGTTTGAATATTTCTAGCTGGAAAGTTGGAGCTCACTTTGAAGTAGGAATGTCCTTATTGGACGTTTTCCCTCCTAATCCAGATCCAAGTAGTCTAATATTAGTTCAACATGCCCCGGCTAGAAAAACAAACAAGCCACAGAGGTCGGAAAGTCGTGCTAAAGGGTGATCTCAAAGGGACGGACGAGGCAGCAAACGCACAGAAACAATGTTAGCGTGACTATTAGAATCAGTAAAGTGACAATTAACCTAAAAAATACAGAAGAAAGTGGAAATTATGGTCAAATATCAGCAGAGAGATGCCTGAAGAGGAGGATTCTTGGTTACAGGAAGCACAACTCAAGTAAATGGTGGTGGAGCAACAAATTCAATTAGCCACAAGGTAGCAGACATAGACATAAACGAATGCATGAATAAAAATTGCTATCTGCTGCTTTGACACGTTTCCTGAAAAGACATGGGCAGTGAAGACGGGGGAATTAATGGAGATTTGCATCATGACGACTCATGTCAACGACTCCATGTTATATCCACTTCTGAAGCTTTCTAAATTATGCAAATGCAATTTTTTAACTTATTTATTATTTATCTATTTTTCTAATGCTTCTTCGTGTGTCTTCTTTAATTTTCTATTTTAATTTATTGCACTTTATTGTACTGTTATTTTCCCTCCAAACCTAAATAAGTGAGAAAGTAAATAAATGCAAGAATCTATACGAAGAGAAATAAATACAGAACCAAATTAAATCAGGAAAAATCAACTTCACATTAGTTTAATTAATTAATTTGGTGTATTGAATGGAGTGTGAACTTATTGAGTAATTTATTTATTCATGATTTTGACATTTTCAGTCCTCCATACCTTACTTCCTGTTGCTCACAGATATTTTTAATTGAAGCGCTGAGCATACTGATGTTAGAGGCCTCAGAAACATATCAATAATGTAAGATTACAAAGGCTCGAGTGTTACGATTACTACAAATCAAGCAAAAACAAACAAACAAAACTTTTATTTTTAAGGAACATAAAACACAACTGTTAAGTTTTGTAGGATAGAAACATTAAAACTCAAAGTCCAAAACACAAAGTTTTGGGAATTTGAAGTTTCTTGGCACAGTGGCGTTCATGCAGATGTTTGTTTTATTTTTTTATTTTGGCAGTGTCGGCCCCCCGTAGCCTCAGCTGGGACTGGGTGAAAGTGTTGTGTTCAGTGACCCTTAACGGAGTAAATAAAGGTTTACAGAGAGAGGAGGGAAAGAAAAGCGACGAGCACCTCTCCAGTGTGTCTGGTCCCAGAGGCTCGGCTGCTGCGTCGGAGGAAATTAATTTGTTAGATTGTTGCTTTTCAAAGCGCCTCGGTCAGCCGCTTAAAAGAGACACGAGCGAGCCTCTCCCTCTCTCTCCGGTAATTATCAGCTAATTAGCGGCGTGGAGCAGATGTCGGAGGAGCCCTGCGCCGTCAACAGCCTCTGTAAACAAAGCTGGACGCATCCGCTCACTTCAAGAAAGAAGGAGAAGAAGAAAAAGCGACCAATCGGGTGTTGGTACAGCCAGCATTTCCTCTGTGGCTTCGATTCGCAGCGGAGCATCTTTGCAGGAGGTTTCAGCTTCAGCGCCACATGTGTTTCCTGCTTTGGTTCATCGTGCAGGTGGCAGACATGAATGTGATCCCTCAGAGTTCATTAGCATAAACATGTTCATTATTAAATTAAATATTCATTGCACAACAGTGAGCCTATGGATTGGAAAGTTTCCAGCTTTTATGGCCACATTTGAACGCACCACTCAGGAGCTTCATTTGCATTTGCAGATTTAAGTGGTTTAATCCTCAGTGGTTTAAAGAATTATTTAAGTAGGCTCAGTTTTCATGTATAAGCAGCGCAGTGGTTAGCACCGTAGCTTCACACAGAGAGAAAGTCCTGGGTTTGAATCCACCATCTGGCCGGAGTCTCTGTGTGGAGTGTGCATGTTCTCCCCGTGTCTGCGTGGGTTCTCTCCGGGTACTCCGGCTTCCTCCCACAGTCCAAAGACATGCAGTTAGCGGGGTTAGATTAATTGCCCATAGATGTGAATGTGTGTGAACGGTTGTCCGTCTCTGTGTTAGCCCTGTAACAAACCGGCGACCCCTGCAGGGTGCAGCCAGCCTCTCGTCCTATGGCAGCTGTGATAGGCTCCAGCCCCCCTGAATTTCCCTTTAAACTCCAAAGGATTAAACGCATAAACTCTGTAGTTTAATGATGTCACTGATGTGGCTTTATAAGATCTAGATGTTAGCTAGCAAGCTGAGGTTAGCTAGCTGCTATAATTAACGTTAACTGGGAATTAGACTGTCTAGGAAAAACTATGATTAAATCAGCAGGACACTGGCTTCACGGAGGGTTTGTTTGGCTCGGCTGATCAAATCCAGCCCAGAGCTGGCTTTGTTTTGGCTGATGCTAGTGTGCCTGCTGACTGAAGTAATTTCAAGCTGACAACACCACACACAGCTAAAAACTGAAACTAATACAAGACCTCTCTTTGTATAGAAGTCTCGCCTGCCTTGACCTCAGTTACTTTCCTGATGAGTTTAGGGATCTGTTTTTATTTTTAAGTTTTACTGAATAAAATATGATATTCATTTATTAAATGTTGGTCATTCTGAGTGTCAGAAAGGACAATAAACTTCTAGAGAGTAAGCTGAAGGTTTTAGTATTACTGTGTCCCAATTACCTGACTGAATGATTAGTGGATCAATGGAAAAATAATTTTTTTTAAAAATGTGCTGCTTTTCTTTGTCTCGTGAAACCAAACCAAGAGTCTATACTTTTGCTGAGTCTTTGTGTAACGCTTTTTTCCACTGAAAAGACAAACCTTTGCTGCTGTTCATGACCAGTGTGTACACATACAACACTTGTGTATTTATAAATTTGTACCGGCTAATAGTGTCAGAGTGGAGGTCCGCCCTGTTCTCATTACAACCACTGTGACCTGGCCTCTGTCTGTGTGTGTCTGTGTGTGTGTGTGCGTTGTCTTAATGAGCTCTGGACTCTCTTAACGAAGGCGTTCCCCTTTTAAGAAGTGAACTACCGTCACCTCGAGTTGTTGAGTGTCGTGCTGAGAGTCACTCTAATGAGATCAGGGCAGGCAACAAGTGGCTCAGACACACACACACACACACACACACACACACACACACACATTCAGGCACAGCACATGCAGGTGAAACATTAATAATCTGAAGAAGAAGAAGAATGCGGCTGTGAGGAGAGAGCTACACCTCCAGAAATTCTACAGAAAATCTACAGAAGACGTGAAACTCCACCCCTTTGTTTGGTTGGCAGGGCAACATTTACTGCACTTATTAATTTAAACTTTTACTATGAAGCTTCAGTTTTAGATTTTCATTGTTTAGTAAGGAGTTTAATGCCGCTCATCAGGCCAGCTGCCTCCTACCTCCAAGGTATGGTGGTAACCAGAGGCCAGTCGGTCGTGATGAGATGAAGATGGGATTCGCAGAAGAGGAGATTTCAGACTTTAAAATGTAGTTATTAGCTGTCTGCTAGGCTTCACCTCAGGTAACTATAGGCCCAAAACTGGACCTGTCGACCGTGTTTAGATTGACTTGTGTAATTTGGTAATAAATAGAATCACATCATCAGCATCTAGTTATAGCTTAAGCTCAGTCTGTCCCTTCTGGAGCATTTTTCAGGCAGTTGTTCATTTTATTTAGAGTTACTAATTATAAAGTACCTGTCTCTGTGTCCACAGTTTATGAATGGAGCTCACTAACCAGGTTAGCTAGCATTAGCTATAACCACTCCACCCTCTTGTCCAAATACGGTCACTTCTGGCTCCAAAGCATCAACAAAAACATGGTCCAAACAGAGGCTTCACAAAGCAATGGGTCATGTCACATCCATGGATTACTACTATGTACTTCTATTTTTACAGGAAAGGGAGTGGTGCAGTCAGTAAGCCACCTTATCTGGGTATAAGAAGATCCAGAGTTCGAACCCTTCATCTTTCAGGTCAATAGATGGTAGTTTTTTTTGGTTTTTTTTATGTTAGCAATTTGCTTGAGCCCTGATCACTACAGTGTCATTTAACATAGTTCTGTTTATCTTTTTAGTTTTTTTTAATGCTGAACATTTTTAAATGCAAGAAAATAAAATAACTTTTGTAAACAAATAGATAAAAAATAACTGCTGTGTGTCCGGGTTCATGTTTGGAGACTAAAAGGTGAGGGAGAGAGTCTCATTAAAAACAAGTGTGAACATGCTGCTAATGGGTGCACACACACACACAAACACACACAGACACCCACTCACAAACTCACAGAAGGTAAAATGGAGTGCAAATGGAGCGATAATGGGGAAAGGTAGTTAAACCTTGAATGTGAAGAGCGGCCTCACTTCTAATGCACGCGCACACGCACACACACACACACACACAGAGTGTATTTAAAACACACACGGCGTAATGAGGCAGCAGGTCAGTGGAGTCGACACTGAGGAGCAGGCGGGAGACGAGGCGAGAGCGGCCACAGGGAACCATCAAATCAATTAACGTCCACTTCCAAAAAATACAACAGGAGGAAGTTCGGTGCTGAGCCTTGCAGCGCCTCCTCCTCCTCCTCCTCTTCTCCGGAGGAGGTGGAGGGGGAGTCTGTGTCCGGCTTTATTAGCATGAATTTGGATAACGAACAGTTGTCCTGTGATAGTAAGGCTGGGATGTGAGGTGAGACGAACAGAAACATCCTGATGGGTTTGTAGCTTCACATTCACGTGTTAATATTTCAGGATCACAGGATCCAGAGCAAACCAAAGAATTTGAAAATTTACTGATTTACACTCCTTAGATATATGAGGCTATGGAAGCTTTAAGGACATAAATATATGTTAAAAAAAACTTTAATGTAAATTTAAAATTTTTTCTAGTTAATTTGGAACTATACATCCATAAGTCCCTACATTTTTTTAAACTCAGAGAATATTCAGTATTTTTTTATTTTTTTTTTTACAAATTTTTGATTTATAACATCATAAAATTACAATTTTAATGTCAAAGAATATAATTTTTTTAAAGTTAATTTTGTGATTTTTTTTGGTGAAAATTTGTGTTTCTCTCTTTTATTTTTAACTTAATTAAATTTGATAGATATTTTCCCCCCCATAAATTTATGGATTCTACTTTTAATCTCAAAGCCTTTTTTTCTCCTCATGAATGCTGAGCTTTTATAGTGAGAAAGTCGGTAACAGCACAGTTGAATTACCTTAAAAAACATCAGAGATATATATATAAAAAAGCTTTTGTTGCATTAAAAGAAAAACCCAGAGAATGAGAGGAACTCCACATTCCCACATCACGTGAACCCGGCGCAGGCTGAAGCAGCAGGATAATCTGCGTGAGGGTAATGAGGTGTTTCTTTAAAAATGAAACCCGACACGTTTCCAGAGAGCTCCGTTTTCAAATGATTAACGACATAATGAAACGTCTTTCTGGCACTCAAACAGCCCGCTGAGCTCCACCGCTGCATCAACACCACAGAAGAAGAAGAAGGTGCGTTTGAAGCCGCTGGGAGCTGGAGAGGGATTTTCACACATTCTGCTGCAATTACTGTCGACGCCGCTGCGCCGTCACAGCGGGCTCGTTTCTTAAACGCTGACCCCGAACACAAACAGCAGCCCCCCCTCTCTCTCCTGGCGAGGCGGCGCCTAATCAGAGATGCGATTTGTTCATTAGGAGAGTACAAACGAGGCCGCGGCGGCGACTCGAGAGGCCGCGATTAGAGCTCGCTAATTGCCTGATTTGCTCGTCAGGAGACCCCCCCCCCTCGCTCTCTGCTGCTCGACATGAGGGGAGCTTGTTTGCAACAAATTAAGAGCCACTTCAGGTGCTCTCCTCGCTGTCGCAGCGGGGACGTCTCACGGCGGAGACGGTCGCCTCTTCCTCTCCTTCTTTTCTTCTTTTAAAACGGTGCAATCAAGGAGCTCAGGAAGAGGACGAAGACCAGAGGAAAGGAAGCAGCTTTGAAGGGAGAAAAGAAGCGGGAGATGAAGTGGACGAACAGAGGGAGGGGGAGGAAGAAAAAGGAGTGACAGCGAATCCGTCCCTCTCCTTCTCCTAATGATCTGGTTGGAGGACCCGGGAGAGCCCCTCGGTCTAATTGATGTCAAGTGTGTGATTTCACTGTTAATCAAGGCCGAGGCTTCAAACGCTCGGAGCGAGCGAGAAGAGCAGACAGGAAGTCTCACCTGTTTGATGGGGATGGCTCGCCCGCTGCCGATGCTGTCGGCTCGAGCCTCCAGGCCCTTCTTGTCCTTGTCCGCCTCGCTCGCCTTCCTCGACTGTGGAGAGGACAGAAGAAGAGTTAGCATCAACGCATCGGAGCAAAAAGCCCGACATGTCACAGTTTAATAAAAGTCAGCACCTGCTGCAGACACGCCTGATATGTAGAGCGACAGAAAAGCATCTGAAGACGAGAACGTCTCAGAATCCTGAAACAGCTCAAAGAGGGGCAGCTTTAACTTTGACTCAAGATTCTGTTATCGCTGACTGATCGGAAACCAAAATAGTTGATTTATTGATCTTTTAAGACATCATCAAACAACAAAGACTCACTTTCATTCAGTCAGCAGCCTTGGCCTTAAAGACAGAAAAAAAGCTGCTCTGGCTCTTACAGTTCATCCCCCCCTTAATAACAACGGTCTGGGCTGAATTTAGTTTTCTGTGTTGGCTCTAAGATGCACCAGAACATCATGAAAACATCACAGTGCAGTCCAGGCTTTATGCAACCCAGAAAATGCCACGCCAAAGCCGAACCTCCTGGAACATCTTTATGGCACTTTTAAACCCAGATTTCACTTTTCTATGTTCTTGGGTTTGAAATCTAACGCTGAGCGGGAACGCTTTAACCTGGGCAGACTCCAAATAGTTCAGCCCTCTAAAGGAGAAGCACACCACTTTATTTGCTGGCTTATGGGTTACTTAGCTTATGCACTATTTTGATACAGATTATTTACATTCATTCAACCATCTTTGGATCATTTTACATTTTTCCAAGCAACTTTGTTCGTCTGCATTGAGCCGTCTGCTACAAAAATGCAAAACCCCGCCCCCGTGTTGATGACATAATGCCACGTGTTCGTCGGTGGATCTCAGTATGTACCATCGTCACATTTCTGGTGGTGTTTTTGTGATATCTATCCGATCTTGCCTGTTCAAAAATGTCTAAGCGAGCGGGGAAAGACGAGGGCACGTGTTGCTACAGGAAATCCTGCAGTGTTAGAGCAGGCTGTCAGATCACCGCTTACCTCACAATGCCTAAAGCATGATGTATATTTACTCTGGAGGAGGCTGTGACGCTGAGGGAAAGGAGTCGATGATGTGAGAACGTAATCAAACTCTTCATCGAAGGGAAAGGGCGCCTTTTAGGACACTACGCCAACATTGGCTGGCACAACGCTAGCTTACAACCAGCTGCTGTGGTTTAGCCAGTTCTTGTCAGCTGCATCTATGCTGTATGTACATCACACCAAAGGAGATTTTTCAGGAAAGCGCATTTCTTTCTTTGGGTGGGGCTCAGTCCAAGGATGAAAAGGCTTTAAAATTGGATGAAAAGAAGTGATTTTATCGCATTTAATTTTGGTCTGTAGATATGCAGCTGTGTTGGAGCCCTGACTTCAGCTCAGGAGGTGAAGCTTGAGGTGAGCAGGAAGAGGATGAGGTGGAGATGAGAGAGCAGCGGTGGAGGAGGCAGACGAAGCCCCGGGCGTAACTTTGCATTGATTAAATCAGCCGACTCGCGAGCATTCACTCTGACTCTGACACGTCGCTGATCTGCAGACCGTCCACGATGTTCGGTTTGATCGTATACACGGTAATACCTCATCAACCGCAGGCGGCGCTCTCGAGTAGTTTTTAGCAGATGACTGATTAGCGGGCATAAAAAAAAAGAAAAGGCCTCTGCTCATCAATTGAGGAGCCACATCATCAGAAGTAACATCAGAAATAACACCTGTGCGAAGTAGTCCATCAGTCATGCTAATCCTTTCAGGTATTTTAGAGTCAGAAGACTTTGCATTAGAAATGAGGTCCATAACTACAAAAACCTGGAGCAGCATTTCTTTCTTTTTGTTGTTTGTGTGGCCGAGTGTTTGACGGTGACTCACAGTGAAGAGGTTGGAGCGACGTTTGGACTGCTTGCGGACGGGTGTTGGTGTATTGGTGGTCTGCGGGACGTCGATGCGGAGCTCCTTCTGGCTGGTGCTCGGCGTGGACGGCACCGACGACGAGTAGTCGCTCAAACTGCCGCCGCCATTACTCGTCTGAAAGGAGCAGTTAAAGATCAGAGCAGAGAGAAGAAAAAGAGTCAGACTGTTTACGGTGGAAGCTGAGAGTTTTTGGAGATGAAGGTTTTGACCGAGCTGAGGTTTCCTGGAGTACTGGACAGCAACCAGAGAGAGCTGAGGAGGCACAGCGGGCAGCGAGGAGATAAACGCCGCTCTCCCGGGGGGACGCGGCGGCTGAGCGATGGCTTTTTAATGAGAAATCGATGCAGGATTGAAGGATGAGGATCGAAGAGCTTAACGGCCTGAAGCTCCAGCAGCTCGGTGTGGCACACAGGTTTGTTCGTGCTTGCGCTCTCGTTTTTGATGAAGGCATCTTTGTTAGAAACTATGAAAACGGAGCGAGAATGTTTCTTTATTTTGGAAAAATCTCACTGACTAAATCCTTAAACTCAAGGTCCACTGAGGTTTCCCAGAGCGCTCAGCTTCAGCTCATGTTTGAGCAGACAAAGGCTGAGTTACAGTTAAAGCCTTTAAAAGGAGCTGAAACTCAGATTTTAGTTTTATTACAATTCTTTTAAATTAAGTTAAATCAATCAGACTAAAAAATCCATTAGAGACTGTTCATAACATCAAATGATCTTCATGGTTCGTTTAAAACTGATACAGCTCAAATTAAAGCCGGCTAATCGATATAACTCAGACGTATATCTGTATCAGTGTTTGTGTTGTCCAATATGTTCCAATATAATCACTTTTTTCTTTGTTTACAGAAAGGAATGGGGGAAAAGACGCCGGGCTTCCTTCAAAAAAGGTGTCATAACATATTCTGCCCAGCAGGGCGGCGCCAACTCCACCGTTCCCGATCCATCTGCAGCACATGTAGCAGGACAGCATCACAGCAGGGAGTCGTGTCAGTCTCCACATGAGTTTTCCTGGAAACTTAAAAACTCCAACACAACATATGTATATATTATATATGCAGATTACTGATTGTTTTATTTATACATCTGCGTGACCTCTGACCTGGCTGATGTGGACGGCTGACACTTGTGTGGCGCAGACAGACGAGTGACTCGGGGAGTTGGGGAGCGACTTGCACGGCCCGATGGACAACTGCTGCTTCTTCCTGGTGGCCACAATCTTCTGGGCAACTGCAACAGACAAAACACACAAAGCAAATGATGCCGACGCGCTCACGGAGCTCCAGCAACCAGTGAGGTCACTTCAAGAGGAATAAAAACCTCTCATCTCTGAGGAACACGCTGTCCTCTAATACGCTTTAAAGACCAGCGCCACCTACAGGCTGCAGTCTTCATCAGATCCTCGAGGTGAAGCGTGTCTGTCCGGGGTTGTGTAGAAACTGTAAGTGGCCTCTCTCTCAGTTTGGTGGTTTTATTGACGTGTATATGAAGCTCAGAGGAGCCGTTTTACAGTCTAAAAGCAGCTAAAATTTTAACCTGGGAGCCACAAACAAAGCAGTGAAAGTCACATTTACATTTTCTGCCTCTACTTCACTTTAATTTAAGGAAAAAATATTACTTTTGTGCATTAATACCTCTGAAACAAGCTCTACTCTAGCTTAATTATGTATAAACCTGAACTTTATTTGAATTCCTAATTCTTCTGTCATCGTTTTAATTAGGCTTCTCCCATATTACGACCCGATGGAGTCTCTTAACATCATTTCCACTGATGTTTTTATGATCTTCAGTGCAGCTGAAGTCAGGCCCAGAGAGGGCTAATCAATACCTAAAGAGACAATTAGGGACGATCCAAGCATCCTCTCCTCTGATTGGCTGCTCATAAAGGCTGAGGGGGAGGTTTCCTCATTGACTGACATGGACCTTTTAGGATACTAATGGGAGAATAATGAGTGCAGCTCAGCATTGTTGAGACTGGTGGAGGGCTCCATTGTCAGATTTGATGATTTCAGCCTAAACCACACTCGTTCATTTATAACGGTTTGATGTTCCCATCGACATCAGGTCAGGATCTGTCCTCAGCGCCACCCTCAGGAGACAAAGTACCGCTACGCTGTACGGCAAAAGTTCATCTTTCTTAATCCCAACAGGGTGCTGCACCAAATACTCTCAGTGATCGTCGTGGTCGGCCCATAGTTTGCATAGAAGATGCAGATGTAACACCAGCAACTACTTGCCAACCGGTTGGGGAACATACATTTTTTCCTAGCAACCAATGGTGGCCCGGACGGAGGCAGGGTGGGGGTGGGGGGGTGTTAATCGTCTCTAGGCTTGAGTGACTGAGGCCTTACATGGTCACAATTGGTTTCACTGTTGACCCTGCCCACAGCAGTTTATTCCTCATCTTCCTTGCCTGTTTTTCTAAACCAAGAGGCAATCAGCTCTGGGTATATATGGTTATTATGGATAAGCACTTCATAGAACTTCAAAGAAACCGAACTACGCCTTGAAGCAGAAAAGGTTTTCTCCACAAGCAGCTCCCCATTAAGTAAGTTAAGGCAGAAAAACCATGACGTTCATGTAGACGGTGGCGTAACAAAGAACAATATGTAACATTTCAGAGATTTCCTCGATCATTTGTATTTATGTTTTTTCCCCCTGTATTAATTAAAATCTGGCAACATTTTTCTGTTCACTGACGTCGAGCCTTTTCCAGCTCCTGGATGAAGACCTGGACCTTTAAAGCTGAACACAGCAGTAAAGGTCTTTGGCTGAGAGGTGTTCACGCAGCCTGCTCAGTCAGCCAGTCTGACCAGCCTCCGTAAATAATTGCACTAAAATGTGGTCCCAGCAGGTCAGCACCAAAGCTCGGCGTGATCAAACTGTTGTGCCTGTCTGATGATGTGTTGGAGGAGTCGAGTGTTGCACTGGAGACAGGAGAGAGTTAAGACTTTAGTGACTCCATTATCTCTGTTCCAATAAACACTGGCCTGTTTCATGCTCTCGCAGATGAAGCCATTGTTTTAATTGGGCTCGTTAAAGGCCCCGGCTTCGTTAATGAGGACCCAGTCGTAAACATTTACCTCCAGGTGACACGGGGCCGAGCCAAGGGCAGCAAAGAGAGAGAAGAAACTCGGAGGTGTTTAAAAGAAGCCTCTGCGGCACCGATGGAGCCGTTCAGAACAAAAACAGGCGATGAAAGGGAGCGAGTCTGATCAAAAATCGCTGCTTTCAGCTCCACGGGATCCACATTAATGCTGAGATGGTGATTAGATTGTTTGATGGAGCTCGGACACATTTGCTCTAACACTGATTATGGGCTCTTTCCACTGCATTTGCACTGACAGTTTCTTTCTGATAGGAACACTTTTATAATTACCTTCTGCAGACTTTAACAAAGTTTCACCACCAGGGGGCACCATTTTACCAATGCGTAAATGTGCCGTTGTGTAGCTTTTAATAGCTCTCTTATAGTATTTCTTTTAATATGCCTTGCATGATTAAATAAAGATTACACTGACTCGCTGTCTGCCTGGCAATCGATTTAGGTTCTGAAAAGCTGCAGAGTTGCCTTTTTTAAAAAAATGTGGATCAGTTTCACAGTAGAAGGCTGAGCTGTAAGGTGCCCGTAAACTACACGGTCAAAGATCTTTTATCTTTACTTTTTTTATTGAAATTACCCACACTCATCACATTATCATGTTCAGGCCTTTAGCAAAAACAAAGTTAAAGACTGATTATTTTGCTGTTACGTGAGGACTCATTCTGCCTGCACTGGCAGTAGATTACAGTTTGATTAAATGTTACTATATAAAAGGTTAGGAAACTCTTCATTCGGTGAAGCCTTTATGAGATGTGCAACATCATCACGGATGTTTTTATGTTTTGGATTTATTAAAGCGTTCACTCATTGACAGCTGGGACACTGATAGATGGATGATGGATGGATGGATGGATGGACAAACGGATGGATGGATGGACGGATGATGGATGGATGATCGATGTACGGATGATGGCTGGATGGACAGACATCTTTAAAACTGGCCCTTGATGCGATCCCACCTTCCCAGTGTGGCTCTTAGTAAAAATGAACCTGGGCTAGTTGAACTTCAGCTGATTTCTCTTCACCACAGCACGTCGGTGTTTTGGACATGAAGTTATAGTGGGTGGTTCTTCACATTCTGTTATTGGCTTTAGGTGGTTTCAGAAGGTTTTTGGCTATTTTTAAAGACAGGAATTTAGAATAACTACCTTTAAATTCATGCATTTTCACCAAAGGTCGTCCAATATTCACGTTCATCCGATGAATCACGGCATCCCTAGAGATTATTTTTATTGATAACGGTAGAATAAACTGGCTATTTAGATGAAACCTCTTGTTCTGTTTGACCAACAGTCCAAAAACTAAGCATCTTCAGCCTAACACAGCACCATTCGTTGGCGTTTTTGGTGGTAATAATGTACTGAGAGTGAGCTAATGGAGCTCCAGTAGGACTTTTGGCCCTCATGAGAACAAAGTTTGAATCCCAGACTGAAAAAGTCAAAGAGGACTGAACCTCAGCATGTCAGCGTGTCCGTCCTGCACCTGGCAGGCTGTATATTACTTTAAGTGTTAAGAACAGTTATGATAAGGCTGCGCTAAATATTTAAACTGCACGGTTAATGCAATTTAACTTTATCCATCAATCTCAGTTCTGCTCTGAGAAGCTGCCATTTCTTCTAATGGAAACGTCTCCCCTTTGATCAGATTTATGACGGGGCCGCACCGCCGGCTCACACATAAAGATGAAGGGGGAGGTGGGGGGAGCTGACTGCAGCGTTTCGCTCTTTCTATGATAAAGTCAAACAACGAAGCTGCACACAGCTGCTGCAGATGTGGCATCAGAACGTGTGGCTGCAAGATTATTGGGAGGGGGGGGAATACCAGGCCGAATTTCATAAAATTTGTTGGAAAAAAAAGAGGAATTTTTCACTAAAAGTTTATTTGAGAGTACTTTGAATATTTAAGTAAAACCCAAGAAAACCCATTACTGTGTGAGTCTAGGTCACTTCTCTGAGCGCCTCAAAATAAATAAATAAATAAAGTACAAAAGGACTGATTTAAATCCATTTGTCTTCAAACTGCCTATAAAAAAATATTTTCCTGTTTATTTTAATGGGGGGGGGGTCATTGGTTATTTAATCTCAGCACATCAATCAGACGGTTAAACTTTTCCTGATCACTCTCCTTTTAGAATTTTATGAACCCTCAAAGATCTAAACTTGCTAAACACTCAAAAGGTGGAATCACCACGAGTGATGGCGAGATATTAATCTAATAAAATCCTTTTAAAGTGGACGTTTTCTGCTTTTTTACCATATAAATAACTTTTTTAAAGATGGATGTTTACATAAAAACTAATGTGTTTTGAATAATGAGATAAATATGGGTAAAATTAAGTGAAACTTTAGATTGTGGCTCACATGAACCGAGCGCTGCCCCTCAGCAGGCTTCCAGAATCTGGCCAATGAGAAGCAAGCGTGCTTTTACTTAGACTGCATGGACTGAAGGGCTGCACACACGCCCAGCAGGAGATCAATCAGGAATATTTAAACTGTGAATCATGCAAAGCTTCCCCAGAAGAGTTTAGGAATAAAAATGAGGAAGATGGGACCAAGCAGAGCAAAGGATGTGCACACTGTTTGCAGATTAGTGTGTCTGCAGTGTGTGTGTGTGTGTGTGTGTGAGTGTGTGTGTGTATGTCTGAATATTTACACACCGGATGTGATTTTTATACTGCAGGAACGTTTCTGAGTGGCTGTGTGACAGAGCGTGTGCGGTCATTAAAGCTCGTTAGTGAGCGCTAACGAAGCGTCCTCAGTCTGCACTCTGACATGGACCAAAAAGAAGAAGAGGAGGAGGAGTGTGTGTGTGTGTGTGTGTGTCTGCGCGTGCTGGGGTTCATGTCGGTGTAATTAGGCTAATTAAATTAGTGCGCTGATGGACGAGGGAGAGCAGCGCTGTCACCCCCGTGCCCCTCCCCCCCTCCATCCCTCACACAGAGGTCATCCCCCACCCCCACCCCCACCCCCGGACTGGACCAGGCTTCACTTCCCATTACAGCAAATTACATGTTAAACATGTTAAACACACACGCATGTACACACAGTGAATCAGGACAGACAACAAAGACGATCACAGATCACAGAGCCTGGATTCAAACGCTCGCTCATTCATTTTGATGCAGATTTGAGCTTAAAATTAAACTTTGAATTAAAAAATGTCCGGCCGTTTATCCCAAAGACCTTTATGGAGGCCTTCAGATCATTTAAATGAACTCATTTATGAGAAGAACTGAATTTTGGCAGAAATAAACAGAGTTTAAAAGCAGCCATTTTAACTCTTAAAGGTAAACTGATCAGGTTACAGCTCAGGTGTGAACGTGGCTGGGTCTTTGATGAAAGTTACTCTTATCGGTTAAAACAAAACATTTTAGTTTAAATTGATCATTTAGGGGATGATTTTTTTTTTTTTTAGAGTCTGGTCAAATCTCTCAACACAGCCGACCTCAGGAGCCTGAAGGTCTGAGCTGGAGAAGCTGAGGTGCCAGAAAACGAACATTTACAGCTCAGGTGTGAGTTTTTTATGAGCTGGAACAAAATCATTGGGGAGACCGTGTTCACTATTTTCTTGCACTCTTTAGGAACTTTGTTCCAATTCTTCAACGCAACCGCTCTGAGGATCCTGCACTTCAGACCTGGATTTCAAACTTTTGCTACAAAATTGTTTTAAAAATGTTTCCTAAAGGACTTTCTTGGGTCACAGTTACATATTTTAGAGCAGCAAACAGCAACAATTTTAACAGGTAAAAGTAAAGTTTTAAAGCTACAGCTCAACCGATATATTCCTACATGCAGCCGTACATGATCATCATGTATAGATACTAATGTTTTATCAGTTTTATGAAGGCCTCTGTGGGTCCAAAGGAAAGAAAGTGAGGCTTTAACGGCATTAAAAAAATAATAAAACCTTCACAGTGATGACCATCTTCTTCCTCCTCTTCCTCGCCCCTCCCTGACCCAAAAAAATGTCATTACAACAAGCGGGCCAATTATATTTAATGCTAAATGTTGTGGTCATTCATGCAACTTCCCCATCTCTGTGCAGCCGCTGCAACTCATCAAAGCCTTTATTACATTTACCACACACACACACACACGCACACACACACACGCTTCACATCAAATTAGTACGAATCAGCGTTTCTGCACCGCGAGCTTCTGCCCGTCTCCGTGACGTTCCAGCTGATTATGAGCGCCGGCTCATTAAAGCCCCGCCCCCCGACCCCACCACTGGCCAACCAGCTGCGATCGATGAAGGCTGGAAACGCAGCGAAGGTCACTAAAGAGCGATCGATGCGCACAGAAACATCGGCCTGATCATAAATTGTGAGCTGAACCCCGATCGACATGTTTGCAAAATGTCATTTAAGGAGGAGAAGAAGAAAATCGGAGCGGATCCAAGAGGAATCGATCAATAAATAAATGTATCAATCAGGCTCCAATAACAGCTATTATACTGTCATTTTAAATCAGCCATATCAGCTACTGTACAAAATAAGAGCATAAATGTGTGTGAAGGCCACAAACATCCAGCAGCCAAAGTCCACTCAAATCTTTCAGCGGTTAAGATCTGTTTAAGGTTTAATGTGATATACTCTGCACATGTCTTAGTGTGTGATTAATAAAAGTAAACAATATATTTCTTTTAAAATAAAAATATTATTAGAGGGGAACTTCTGTCTGAATTGGTTTAAATTCATTAAAATAAAGGAACAAATTAAAGAAAAGGTAAATTAATACAAATTTTTGTTCCGGGGATTATTTCCTAAACAACTTTTGTGTGCAGGCTTTTATTTTGTAACCCCAGGTGGTCCATCAGGTGAAGGGTGACGCTGTCGATCAGCTGTGTGTGACGACGACATCGTTCTTACGATTCTTACGAATTAAGGTCACACAAAGAAATAATTACACACTGTGAGAGTGTGTGTCTGTGTGTAAACTCATATGCACACACACACACCATCACATACAGACGAGAGTGTGTCCAAACGGAGGCCCTGAGGTGCCCCCACCCCATAAAAACCCAGAATACTACTAGCAGTACTGTAGCTTTACTGATGAAGTGGTTCGGGATCTTTGGCTTGCAGACTGCAGCAGCCGGGAATCGAACCACCGACCTTCCGATTCGCAGAGAGCCCCTCGGTGCAGCTGCGGCTGTAGACCGAGTTCAAATGTTACTTTATCGGCTCGAGTTCCTAAAAACAATCCTCAGTTCATATCTGTTACCGCCTCGGTCTGTGTCCGCTCATCCATAAAACATGTCTGACTCGCACACCGCGGTGAAAGCGGACACACACTCGAACAAAAACGCACACAGAGGAAAAATACAAACAACCACTAAAACAAACACACACACAGTCAGGGCTGCAGGCTGCGGCGTCGTTCTGCTGGGTGATTAGAAAACTGATTAATTTGAGATAATGACGACAAGAATACAAGGAGACAGTGTCACACACAATCTCACACACACACAGACTCACACACATAGTGGAATAATTAAGAGGATAATAAGGCAGCGTTTAGTGTGGAAAGCTTCCTCCTGGGCCAACCGCACACACACACACAGACACACACACACACACACACAGACACACACACACACACACACTCTGCAGCTCTTGTCTTACAATTAAAACTCTGCAGTGTTTCTCTCCTCTGAGGATTCATCTGTTCCTCTCCTGTGATCGACATGCGAGTCTCTGCTGCTGCACTGCCCCCTGCAGGACAAGCTCAGCAACGACACCGACCTGAATAAGCTTCTCTCTCTGAGCACGCTTCGTCCCACACGCTGAACTTTATCTGGACCTCATCTGGGCTTCATCCGCCACAGAAAATAGTCCCTTAAAGATGAACTGTCGTTTTAACTTTGGGGGGAAACTGCAGAGCCGCTGTTGGAGGAAATTATTTTAACTTCCTGCATGCCGACCTCTAAAGCACGGCTTTCTCTTGCACGTTAAACTGTAAATATTCACAGTGTGAAGCCTTCTACAGTGTGACTGCTGTAGCACTGAGGCAGTGTTCTCGCCTCAGATCGACACATTTCAGTTTCCTGGTGTCTCCGATTGTTGAACGCCTGCTTCGGGATTCTGTTTATCCGTGAATCATTAAACAATCATAAGGCGGGCGACAGGTTCCTCTGCTCTTCGTCTCGGCTCCACATCATCACCATCGTCACCAGTAACGGGCGCCCGAGCGGCAGAACCTGCTCTGACCTGCTCAAAGCGAGACTCGGGTGGACGTGGACGAAGCCAGAGGCCGTCAGACTCGCTGCTAATTAACCGCCGAGCGTGTCATCCATTCCTCTCTCTAATTACAGCCGTTAACCCCGCGCCTGCCGACCGGCCGCCCGCCGCTTCATTAACGTCTCCGCTGCCTCTCTTCTTATTAATGTGCTCTCAGAGTGAAAAATGAGCCACAGGGTTTACTATTTGCAATAAGAGGGAAAAAACTTTTCTCCTGAACCTTTGTGCCTCTTTGTGTTTGCTCCTGTGGACGAGGCGTCTTCACAAATCTGTGTTTTCCAGCCTCAGCTCCCTGTCCTGAGACTGCTGCTTTCAGGGGGGTCAGAGGTCACTAAAATGCTCCTGTTAAACCTCTTAAAGAGGTTCAGCGCTGCGGGCACACAGCACAGGGCAGGGCGCTTCAGGGTTCTGCTGTCTGGCTCGGGCCTAACCTGCTTTCTCCACCCACCACAATCCCCCAAATCTCCTCACCTCTGCAGCTGGACCTGCTTTATTCATCGATCCGTCGGGTGTGTTCCTCTGAGGTCAGTCGATGCTACCTTACACACTGTGAATTAAACTGCACCTACCTGCTCTATTCTCAGTGCCATTACTCATTTTGAATGTGGGAGCTGACGCACTTCAAGAACATCTCCCAGGTAACGAAAAAGCTCAGGACAGCAGAGGCGATGCAGCGAAGCGATGTAAATGTAAACGGGCTGCATTTACAGACTCGGAGGTGAAGCACGGCGGAGGCACAGCCATGACTCGGGACTTCAGACCAAGAAGCCTCGAGCCGAATGGGTTGGGATGGATCCAAGATGGGACAGAAGTGCAGGATGGAGGAGGAAGTGTAAATAAACTTCAGACTGAGTCAAACGTTCAGTACTAAACGACTCAAAACCCCAAACTGAAACTCAGAGACGGAAGCATCGTAACTTTGGGCCTCCGTGGTGTCTCCATGAACCCAAAGCTGAAGCACGGAGGAGGTGGCATCTTACGTTTGGGCCTTCAGACCAAACGGATCCCACGGCACGGGGATGAAGTCACGAGCCATAACTGAAGCACAGCAGAGCCAAAGCTATAAATCTGGGGCTTCACACCAAGGAAGTGATGCCAAACGTCAGCATACAGGTCACAAACCTAAAGAGCACACCTGGAGGTCCCATCATGGTCTGAGGCATCATCAGGAGCTTAGCTGAAGTAGCCATAATAAATGCACCACAGAGTGGCTTTAAACAAAGATGCATCCAGATGTTCACAGCCTGGACCTGAAGAACAGGCTGCTCTCACCTCGTTTGGTAAAGGCTGTTAAACTGCTGTCAGCAGGCTGTGTCTGTGTGTGTCTGTGTGTGTCTGTGTCGTCGTGTCTCAGAGGAAACTCGGCTCATATTTATTCACGTTCCTCAGATGTGCAGGAGTGTGAGGGTCAGTCAGGACCTTGGCGGCTCCGGACACTCGTCCTCCTCCTCCTCCGTGTCCTTCCTCCTGCTCTAATGTCCGATCTTTTATTAATCCCGTTGGGGAATCGTCTCTTTTTGTAGCCCCCCCACCTTCCTCCCCCCGCTATGATAAAACTTAACTGCTGTTCGGTTTGAGCTAAATAGCTGAGCGGGTCCATTTAAGTCTTAATTGACGTGTGATTAAGAGCGGCCGAATGGCTCTGGCCGGAACGGGGGGGTGCAGGGGGAGGAATGTCACCTTCCCAGAGGACTGGACTCTGGTTTCCTGGTGATGTCGGACTCTTTTCCCTGACAGATGGCTGCTTACCGTCCTGGAAGACTCGCTCCACGTTGAGGCCGTAGGTGGCGCAGGTTTCGTAGTAGGTGCAGCGTTTGAGGTCGTTGGAGAGCTTCCTGGCCCGGCTGTCGTCGATCACCCTCGGGTTGGTCGAGCTGATGGCGTCTGAGAGGGAAAGGAGAGAGAGAGAGAGAGGGCGCTCGAGTCTGTGCTTAAATTCATGTGTTTTTCCTAAATGAAGGAAACTCAGAGTTACTTCTGCTTTTTATTCAGGCTTTTACCCAAATGTTCAGATATGAGGAGTCATAAATATAATAAAAGCTCAGCGTGACTCATACATATATTTTATTGCATCTCTGGCCTGTAGATTCAGAAGAAACGCCCCCACATCAGCGCTCTGATTCATGAAGGTGAAAAGAAACAAGAGCAGCTTGAGGAGGAAAACTTCAGCAGCGCTCTGGCGCCACCTGCTGGTTAAAAGCATCACAGCACTTTGGATTATGCTGCTTTCCAGACCCTGAGAGGGAAGACTGATTCCATACACCTCTGAATAAGATCCATTATTAACATTTGGGAATATTTTTACCTTTACTTTAGAAAATCTATTTAAAATCTAAGCGAGGCAAACAGAAACGTGACCTCAGCCTCGAGTTATGGCTAACGTTGAGGTTTTTGTGCAGCACGAGCTACAAACGGGCAGTAAAGGTTATTCTCTGTGTAGGGGTGCAGACACACAAAAAGGAGATATTACTGAAGGTGACATCAAGAACATCAAACCTCTCCACCATCCTGCAGCTTAGTTTACAACCAAAACCCAACATGTGCAGTTTTGTGTTTACGCGTTGTTGTATGACAGTGTGTCAGTAACGCTGCAGCAGCACAGGGGCCGTTTCATTTCCTCGTTATGTGAATGAATGTGAGTGATGAACTGTTTCCTTCAGCTCGACACAGAGAAAACGAAACGGCGAGCCGGAGGACGCAGCGACGCTGGAAATGAGAGCAAACGCGCAGACGTCGGCGCTTCATTGTCGCTTGTTTGTTTATGCTGTCGGCTGCTTTTCTCTGTCTGCGGTTGGTGAGAACAAACTCAGTGCGACCGGAGAAGCGCCCGCTAAGATCTGAGGTCAGTAACAGCACGGCGTGACTCGGCTCTGGGGGTCCTGCGTGAGTCGCTGGCGTCAGGCGGTGGAGGACGCCTCGTCTGCCCTCGACTGTGACTCTGCTGAACAGATCCAGGTGTGTGAGGTGTGTGCGCGCCGCTTGTACTTCGTTGACATCTTTTCATTGTGGCTGCATTTACCTGACAGCTGACAAAGTTTGTAAGATCCACTTCATTAATTATGAATTCATAATGAAAATGCCCAAACAGAGGAATCACAGACTGATTTCATAAAGACGACTGCAAATAAAGGAAGAATAAACTTAAAGTGATGACTGACAAGCTCTCTCTGCAACGATTAGCCACGAAATGCTGATCAGAGGCAATGAAGTCAAACTTTTCAACTGTAATTGGGATTATTCACCACTAGGTGGAGGCACAGCTCCAGAAAAGCAGACGTGCAGAGCGAAAGAGGGGCTGAAAATAAACCCCATCAGGGACAGAGCTAAAGAAAAAACATATGTAAGATTTGGTGTGCACAGTGAAGCGCGTGTGTGTGTGTGTGTGTGTGTGTGTGAGTGCGTGTGTGTGTGTGTGTGGCGTACCTTGTGTCCCGACCAGGACCAGCGGCAGGTCGGCGGTGTTCCTGTAGTTGGCGAGGCGGCTGAAGTAGTGATAAACGGTCTGGAAGCTGATCTCGTCCTCCAGACTGAAGACGAAGATGACTGCATCCACCCACAACGCAAACTGCACGCGCACACACACACACACACACACACACACACACAGTTTCAATCAAAACTTTATTTACACGCACAGTGTAACTAACATTTAATAACCTGAGTTCCAGTCACAGCGAGCAAAGTGAACGAACAGAGGCGTTTCTATTCAAGGATTTTACACCTGGATTTATCAGAGAACTCACGACAGAAACATCTGAGAGCAGCTTTTAGGCTTTTCTTAAAGCGGACGAGGAGGGAAGTCAGATCAGGACCAAACCCTCAAACACACTCTGAGAAAACAGTCGAACCCGTTCGGCCCTGATGGTGATCGAAGGCTGGCCCTGACGTGGCTCATATTTGGCCTTCAGTGACCCTGCTGACTCAGCTTCAGGGCCATCATGATATCAGGTGATCATGATATCTGGACAACATCTGTATGGAGGACCAAAACAGCTAAAACACAAAAAAGGACTAAAAAAAACTAACAAAAAGATAAATATACCTTTGAAGGTACCATAATATATTTAAATAATATATTTAAAAAATAAGCGCAGGTATAAATTGATATTTGTGACTCATTTTTCTCCAGGATTTATTTATTATATATTTATTACTACGATTAACTTGTATCATAATTACATGATTATGTTATATATTATATATTTATTTGTGTATTATATATTTATTATTTATGCATTTATTTATTTGTTTTATTATATCCAGACTATATATTTCTGCATTTTTTTCTAGACTGATTTTTGAAAAATGAATACGAATATTACTTTTTGTGGCAGTGTTTTTATTTATCTATTCTAACTTGTTCATTTGTGTACTGTTTTGGTATTTATTTCTACATTTCTTCTGGGGTTTTTTCAGGGATTTAAAAAAAATATTTCTGTGTACAAT
The DNA here is from genome assembly GCA_024447675.2 of Pterophyllum scalare. Classification (NCBI taxonomy): domain Eukaryota; kingdom Metazoa; phylum Chordata; class Actinopteri; order Cichliformes; family Cichlidae; genus Pterophyllum; species Pterophyllum scalare. The sequence continues at coordinate 68,324 of JAMQGT020000092.1, forward strand.
AAAAGTTTTTTATTTTTATTATTACTCTCGTTTATTTTAATATTGGCTGTTTAGTCTTACTGCGTCTCTGCAGCCTGTGGGCTCGCAGTGTTTTCAGACTCTGGTTTGAAGGGGGTGCAGTACCCACCTGAGCCTCCGGGGGGCCTCCTTCATCTCTGATGAGCAGCAGGTGACTCTGACCGTCCACCACGATCTCCTTCTTAAAGCGGCCGCCTGTGGGAAACACAGACAGACGTCAGCACAACTTCTACAAGCACCGGGAGACGGAGGTGTGATCTACGGGGAGGCGGAGCCAATCGACGATGGATCGGGCCGATTGAGTGAGAGATGGTGGAGGCTACGGTGATTGGACAGGAAACTATTAGAGAAGGCTGAGTGCTGGGAGGAGTGGGGAGAGCTAACCTGCAGCTGAGAGCGAAACTTTGAAGCAACAGGTGAGGGTGACGGCAGCTGCAGACATCTTTTATATACAGTCTGTATATAAAAGCAGCGAGGTCATGTTTACTGTCCCGGGTGCGCTTAGCTTATAATCGCTAATACTGAGGCCTCTCTGTGTTTACACTGCCCTAAAAATCAGCTTCAAATGCCGGTCAGGAGGCCGAGGAGGGCACAAGGAGGAGCTTCTACTCCATGTTCTGCTTTCAAAGATGCTTCCTGCTCTCACACCTCAGCGCCGAGGTTTCATTTCCAGGCGTGCTGCTCCTTTAAGCCGCTCTGCTCTGACACAAATATAAACTGCAGTGCTGTGGATCACTGTGGGAACGAGCGCCTCTTCGTCAACATTTACAGGAAGTCGCCGGCGTTATTTCGGGCTCTCTCCCTCTCTGTCTGTCTAATCAGGATCAGCTGATCTCAGAACAGCGTGGCGGAGAGTGAGCGGGCCGACCCAGCTGCAGTAATGACACGGTGGATGTTTAGGGAGCGTGCGGACGCGGTTCAATCACTACACTCGCTTTTCTTTACCCTCAAATTAAATATTTGTGTCAAGAGTAGCTGATTTTTGTCCAAGAGGAAAGAGAGGGGCTGGAAAAAGGAAGTCCGAAAAGCTGCGGCTCCTCTAACGTCCGCCTGAATAAACTCTAGGACCGTCCACCGCGCCCACTCAAGTCTGTGGACGCAGATTAATCACCTCGACACTACTGGTCCACTAAAAGGTCCAAACAGGCTTGGGTTGCTTTTTTTATTTGTTCTGCATATAAAAAGAACTTGTTTCTGTCACTGCCTTTCACAATAAAAGCCCTCAAAGCTTTTGCTAAGTGAAAAGTCTTCCAGAAGTGCATCACTGCAATTTATGACAGTGGCTACATCCATCTTTTATTTACAGCCTGTGACTATGGGGAGAGAAAACTGGAGGAGGACGTCCAGCAGAGGGAGTCCGGCCTGATAAACTCATTGATTAAGACCCTTAATTTAAAAGTGCTTCATTGATTAATACAACATCTGATCATCTGATGTCTTCACCCTCAAAGGAAGAAATAAGAAGTCATCAGTGACAAAAAAACTTGGGTTTAAAGAGGCAAAAAAATGAAAGTGAACAATGACTGAGCTAAAAACATGAAAATGATTCATCAATGATCTGAAATGAACCTAAATTAATCACTTTGATCAGGATGGAAGAAAATCAGCAAAGCAGCAGCGTGTGTGTGCATGATGAGGATGAAGGAGGAGGATTACAATCAGATGACACTAAGACAGGAGTGGGCAGAGCTACATGTTGAGTCACAGCAGCCAATCGAATTCAGCTTCGGGTTCAGCAGCTGGAAGTTTTAAGCTCAGACAATCCAGATGTTTCCAACACTGTTTCAATTTGACCTGATGAAACTATTCACAAAGATCTGTTCATCAGACCTGTTTAAATAAAGCTTCACGGGATAAGATTTAACAGTCTCTCTACGGAGGACCAGAACTGCCAAATTACAAGAAAGTAAGCAAGAAAGTAAATAAGTAAATAAAGACAAATTCCATTAATGCACGGAGAATAGTCTTAGAAACATCACTAATTTATTAAATGGAATGAGGATGTAATCTATGTTGAAGTTAAATTATAAATAAATTGCTGCAGTTAATTTAATTCAGAAGTTTTTTTTATACACTTCAATAATTCACTTGGTTAAATATATTTTAGAGTTGACCAAGTAACAAATAAAATTGATAAAGTAGATTAATAAATGAACAAGCAGTGGCATAATAATTAATAAATTTTAAATGAAAATGTGAAGGTAAATAAATTGCTAGGCATATTTTGGCATTTTCGGCCCTCTGTACCGTCTGCTTCAGAGTCAGCCTGTCTAAAAGCGGAGGCGACAGTCATGCGCAGTTAAATCAGTGACGTGCAGCCGCACGGCTTCGTGGTGACACAGAGACGAGACGCGGCGCTGAACCCGAGCTGATCTCGACGCGCTGCCGTCTGAACCAATGAGACGACAGACTTGAGGATGTAGGGGTGGACAGGTGGGAGGAGAGGGAAAAGGGAAAGGGAGGATAGTTACCTGCATCCACGTCAGCTATTGTACAAGAGCAGCCCCGAAAGACGAAAGAGAGGAAACAAAAAGCAAAAACAAAACACATCAAAGATGCAGCCACAGTTAATGCATGCACAGTCCAGACAGCGAGGAGGAGGAGGAGCTGAGGAAGACCTCTGAGAGAGGGTCAAGAGAGGACGAGAGAGGAGGAGAAGAAGAAAGAGCAGCAAAAACAACAGTACACAGTTTTATTTGCAGTCAGCTGGAGGTCAGAGCAGCCAAACACCAGAAAAGCTCTGATAGGAAGAGGTCAGAGGTCAGAGGTAGGCTGGCCCGCCGTACCTCACGAGCTTGAGCTCGTTTATGTTGCCGTCACCGCCTCGTTACAGCCGATTCATACAAAGATGCTGACTCATCAAACACTACTGAGGTCACATTAATGTCTTTCAGCAAACTTGGAAGATAACATCTCATTATGGCGTTTGTTATTCTGTAAAGGGCTGAGAGAAGGAGGAGCTCACTCAATAACATGCTGCATGTGCCAGGACACAGCTTCAACACGCTGCCCGGCCCCTAGCACGGCAGCGAATCGCTCTGCGAACTGTCGGCACCAACTCAGGACTTTGCTTATGTTTGACCTGGTTCGAGATTTGGTTTGTTTGGACTTTGATTTCTGATTTCTTGGAACTCTGTTTTTAGCCCATTTTAGCCTTGATTTCATTTTGAGTTGTTTGGATTGGATTTGGGCTGCTTGGACTTGGTTTGAACTTTAGGGGTCTTGGTCTTTAGTTCCAGACTGATTTCTTTAAAACTGGTTTCTTTCTACACTTGGATTATGGACTCTTCAGGGACGACGGTTTTGCAGTGTTACTTTGATTTGGGACGTATTAGTGATCGGGTTTGGGACTGTTTCGTAGTTCTTAGCTTATGGGAGTTTCCTTTGGATTTGATTCAGAACTTAGATTCAGGACTGTTCAGGGGCTTGGTTCGGACTGGTTTCAGAATAAATTTTGGACTCAGTTTGGGACTAAGTTTTGGTCATCTTGTGGACTGTTTCGGACTTACTGGTGACTTCGTTTTGGGGTGTCTGCGTTAACTCTGGACTTGATTCAAGACTGTGATTTTGAACTCTTCAAGAACTTGGTCTGATTCATTTTGAGTTTGGTTTTGGTCTGTTTTAAACTTAAGCTGGACTTGTTTTTGGACTGACTTTTGGATTTTCGATTTGGGACTACGTTTTGGACACCTTGTGCACTGTTTTGGACTTGGAATTTTTCTGACGTGCTTTCACAGGGTTTTGGACAGGATTTGATCTGTGCCTCCACCGGTGTGCCGGTTAACACACTTCCAGCCAAAGACGCTAAATCCCTTTGGGGTTGTGTCGGGAAGGGCACCTGCTGTGGTGACCCCTTATGACAAGTGAGCAGCTGTAAGCAGCAATACGTAACTGAACCAAGAACAATGACATAAACATA
>JAMQGT020000093.1:0-162610 GCA_024447675.2 Pterophyllum scalare
GTATTGCTGACAAAAGTGTTGCATTAACTGTACAGTTGCTGCATCGTCCACCATGTTCAGAGGCTCGCATGTTATTGGACAATTCACTGACAAACAGTTTCATGGTCAGGTGAGGCCTGTTCCCTTATTATTCCATGAGAAAGTAAGCGGATAAAGATTCTGGAGTCTATTTCTCAGAACACAGCGGTGCACTGTCACCTCACAGCAAGAAGCACCTGGGTTTGAGTCCACTGACTGCCTGGGGCCTTTCTGTGGAGTTTGCAATGTTCTCCCGTGCTTGTGCGGGTCCTCTCCCGGTACTCCGGCTTCCTCCCACAGCTCAAACACATCCATGCTAGGTTAATTGGTAATTCTAAACTAGCTGTAGGCATGAATGGCTGTCTTTCTCTAACTCTGTTAGCCCTGCAACAGACTGGCAATCTGTACAGGGTGTACTGTATCTCTGACCCTCTAAACAGCTGGGATAGGCTCCTGGTGCCACCATGACCCTGAATTGGATAACAGGAAGAAGATGGATGGAACCATCAACATTAGGCCCAGAAAGATATAAGTGAGATCATCATTAGGCTGAAAACCCAAAAGAAACCTGTCAGACAGATAATAAAAACTTTAGAAGTCTACAATCTACGGTCTGGTACAGAATGCGCTGGACAGCTCAACAACACCAAATAGCTTGAGAGACCACAGAAGACAGCTGAAGTGGATGATTGCAGGATTATTTCCTTGCCTCACAAAACACTTCACAGCAAGTCAAGAACACTTTGGAGGAAGTTGATGTACCATTGTCCAAGTCTTTAATCAACAGATGCCCTCATGGATGTAGTGGATTTACACCACCACTCTTATGCATACTCAAAGAACAGCAAGATCAGATTAGGCTTTGCCAGAAAACATCTAAAAGAGCCTGCACCGTTCTGGAAAAATTTTCCTTGGACAGAGGAAACCAATATTAATTTGTACCAGAATGATGGGAAGACAAAAGTACGGGAGGAGAGAAACAGCTCGTGATCTGAAGCATATGGATAGCCACACACAGCCACAGCCAGTGGAACTGGGTCACTGGTGTGTATTGATGATGTTGGCTGCTGACAGAAGCAGCAGGATGAAGTGTACAGGGCTCAGATTCAGCCAAATGCCGCAAAACTGATTTAACATAGCTTCACAGCGGGAATGCAAACAACGGAACCCAAGAGTTTCTCAAACCAAAGAAATCAGATATTCTTCAATGGCCAAGACAGTCACCTGATCTCAATCCAGCAATGTATGCTTTTCAGTTATTAAACACAAACTGAAAGCAAAGAGACCCTGAAGAAGGTGCAACTGCAGTAAAGGCCTGGCAGAGCATCTCAAGGGAGAAAATACAGCATTTGGAAAATGTCCATGAGTTCTAGATTTCAGTCATTGAATGCAAATTATTTTAATTAAAAAAAAATCTATATATTTAAAATTATGTTAGTTTTGTCTCATTAATTTTCAACCTCCACAAATGGAAGACTATGTAGTATAAAAATGGCTGTAATTCCTAAATAGTTAATGCAATCATTTTGTTAAACCTCGTGAATAATTCTTCAAATACAGCCATGGTTCATGTTTGTCATGTTTCTTAGTTTATTATTGGTTTTTGGATTTGCGTGTGTTTCGGGTTGAGCAGGTGTTGAGCAGGTGTTTCTGTGTTCAGTCTCTCTCTTGTATTGTTTATCTTTTTTCCTTGTATCACATGTCTTAACCTTGATCTCTGTGTTTACTACTTCCTGTTTTATGTTGGTGTGTTTTCGATCCTTGTGCTTTGGGTTTAGTTTTGCTTCCTGTGTTTCCTTGTGCGTTTGTTGCCCTATTTTCCTTCTGCTCTTTGGCGCATCGTCCCCTCATGATGCTGTATTTGTAAGGTTTTGAGCATATCCAGGTTAGTCAAACCAGGCTGTGGTCCTTGTGGATTTTGTGATTCCGATTCCAAGGATCTCGTGTTTAGTTTGGTGCTTTTTCCCCAGTTGTGTCTCCGTGTCTGTGTTCTGTCTCTGTGATTGTCGGGTTTCCCATTTTTAAATTCCATTCTGTTCGTCCTATCTTGTCTTCATGTTTTCATCTGGCTGTGCCAAGTTTGTATGTCTCAGTGTTGGTTATGTTTCCTGTTTTTTGCTCATCTCGTCTCCTGTGTGTTGTGTTCAGTTGTGCTTTCCCTTGTCTCGTTAGATTTTGTTCACCTGTGTGTTTGTCTTTTTTTTCCCCAGCTGTGTTCTCTCTCCCTAACTACCTCATGTGTGTATTTGTCACGTCCTCCCCACATGATAGTGTTTCCCTGCTCTCTCTCCGTCTGTGTTGTCCAGAAACTAATAATAATGATCCAGATCTCACCATATCTAGGGCGATGCTGAGCGTGGTAACACCCGCCTGTGACAGTGGCCTGAGCTGAGGATTCTCCAGCAGAGCAGAAAGGATCTCCACCAGTCTGTCAGTCCACAACAAAACAGCCTCCCTCCACATCGCCTCCAGCCTCTGGCCCTTCACATCCTGATATACACCCGCCAGAGTGGCAAGGGGCCCTAAGGACAAAAGATACAACAAGAGATGGAGTTACATGTTTTCACAGCTTCACACAGGTCTATTTTAAACTCCAGGACTCCTCACAGGAAGCGAGGGGCCACAAAAACATTTCTATGATGACGCAAGGAGATAAATTTGATCAATGCCATGAGAGACAGAAAGAGATGTTTTTATGCTTCAGATAAATAAGTTAAGGAGCACAGGATTAGTTTATGGTTTGGAATTCCTTACGAAAATGTAATTTCCACAGCAATCACTCAAAAACTAAAGGGCATGTCTTTATTTACCGTAACTAAATTAATCATACACACAATACTACTATACATGATTCCTAAAGCTCTGGTAAGTCTTTTCATTTCTGCACTCACTCCTCAGTTCCTGCTGTCCCTGGAGTGAGGCGTGCTGCAGCAGATTCAGAAAGCGTGGCAGGCTGTCGGTCAAGAATTGACGTAGGGGGCTGCTCTGCCACAGAGCCACCATGCCTTTTTCTTTTTCCCCAGCAGAGCTTCAGCTCGCTGTGAAACATGAAGAGGCAGAGCACTCAGCTCCTGGAGCAGCTGACTGTCTCTGGACTGTGGGGGCGAAGAAGAAACAGCACTGCAGTTAAATCTGTGAAAGATCCTGTCATTGCATTATTCTGGTTTGTCTGTGGTTACCTGTCTTCTAAAATCTATGAGTAGATGCTGTAATGTCTTGATTCTCTCCATAAGTTTATGCTGTATCCGAGAGCTCAGATAGTCAAACCGTTCCTGTGAAACACATGAAAACAACCACTTGAAAAGAGCCATTCTCATGAAAGCAAACACTGCGACACTTTTATGTCATTAGTGATACCTCTGCTGCAGCTAGACTCTCCAAACAGCCACTTGCTCTCAGCATTAGTCTCTGATTGGCTGTTCCCAGAACACGCTGCCCAGAGTTTTAGATGTGCTGCTGCCACTTCTTTTCTGCACATCCAGCGTCAAACTGTGATTTACTCCCACACATGCTGCTACAGTGAGATCCTCACTGAGGCCTGGACCTGCACAGTAACAGACACATCTCTTGTAATTGTAGGTTTGATATTGTTGGCATTAATGTTAGGTTCTGTATTTACCATTCACATGACCCGCTGTAGTCTGCAGACATCGTCCCTCGACGGTACCATTCAGCCAGATCTTCTCCCTGCCGTCCAGTGTGGCCTGCACCCCGAGACCTGACCTCTGGGTCTGAGACAGGGCCCTGCCCCTCACCTCCAGACTGTAATTACCCATCCTGAGACTTCAAAGTTGAAGGCACATACTTTTAGAATTATTATGACCCCCACCGCTAAAGAAGCATTATTTTGGTTTGTTGGGGGCTTATGTAAGTCAGGTGTGTCACTATGTCTGAGTCACTTCCTGGAGACTTGTCAGGAACCAGCAGGAAGTGACTGTATTTGTCCCACAGTCTGAGACAAAACCCACAGAATGAATGAATATGTTGTCATTTTTGTACTTTAGCACTTGAAATAAAACATTTTGTTTAGTGAAAGTATTAGTAGGTGGATTTGTGCATTAATAAGGAGCCAGGCTAGCTACTTGGCCTGTTTCCAGTGTTCCTGGCTTATAGCTTTGCTGTTTATACGCAACAGTGATATGAATCTTCTCAACAAAAATAGCTACAAAAGCCCATTTCCAAAGTGACCAAAATTAAAAATGGACCTTTTTTAAAAATTGTTAATCATTTATTGTTACTGTGGGCTGTGAATGATTGTTTGTTTTCTGTAGTTGGGCATGCCAGAAAAAGATTGAGAACCACTGCCTTAATCCAAACATCAAAGATTACATCCACAGATTTTAATTAAAAGATGGACGTAGATGCCAGGTATAACAATTAAAATAGTATGGAACCTTAATTCCCTCTAATAGTCAGGAGGGGCTGACTGCTGTGTTCAAAGGAGTCTAGTTGTGGGAAAATAATCCTCAACTTCTTCATCTATGAATTCTATACTTTCAAATGAATGTCAGTTAATAGTTTCAAGTCTTTACATGATGTGTATTTTGTAAATAAGCTCCACATCAGTGTGCAGAAAGATGACAAAGTAGCGTATGTTTTAGCAAGTCACTACTCTGAGCATGCTGTTCACAGTATCTCAGTAAGTTCCAAAGATAAATTTACACCAAGTCGTAGTTGTTTACCTCAGAGAACAGAGACATGTTGGACCCCTGAGTAGTGGAGGAGTTGTTGAGGGCGAGGGTGAAGCTGCAGTGGTATGGACGCCCTGTCACTGACAGGCGAGACTGAGTGTAAAACAGCTCCTCCCCTGAGTTCACTCTGTGGGATCCTGACCACGACAGAGTCTGAGAGACACAGAGCAAATTATCAAGAGCTCAGGAAAGGAGGATGAGCAAAGAGGAAAACTTTGAAGGAGGACATCATTCAAATAAAATGAAGAATATATATGATCCAATTTGATATAAGAAGAGGAAATTTTCTCCTGGTGACATATGGCAGTATTAACTCACCAAGTTTTATCTTCAACCATGTATAATGTCTCCAAATACGAATAGAAAAAGGAAGCAGTGCGAACAAATGTGTGGACTCACGGGGTGTAGGGACAGAGGCCCAGCAGCACAGTGTGCTCTAAACGGTCCTTGAGGTTGGTTTGAACTTTGGCTAGAAGTGTGTGTGAAGGACACGGTGCAGGAGACACTCGATCCAGACCAACGTTAACCTGGAGGCTGTGCATTCCCCGCTGACCTTTCTGGAAACATCAAGAAAACACAGACAGATGTTTTTTCTTATTTCTCTTTTATCATATTAAGCTGATGTCTTTCAGTGTACAAAACAAAGCACCTGGTACTTCATGCCTTGCTTCAGGCTCCTGCTGTCCCATCTTAATTCTGCATTTTGGGAAAATGAGTTCCCCTCGTGTGCCATTGAGATACATCCTTTAACAGAAGATACAGACATCTGTGTGCAGTCGCACACACACACACACACACACACACACACACACACACACACACACACACACACATCAAGTAACTTTATGCCCCACAAATGTCTTTACTATAAATGCAGTGTGACTCATAAAAGGTTTGCTGAATATTTACAACCTGTTGGGCTGAAAAGAGAGCGCATGCCTGCCCCCTGCTGGCATTGGCCTGCCACTGATTGTTCAGGCTGAGAGAGACATTGGCAGGGACAGCACCGTCCCATGACAGAAATAGGCCTGGATGCACATAAAGAAAAAACAAACAAACAAATTATTCCCCTATCATTGTATAGCTACTATTTATTTATTTATTTGTAGTTTAGTTAAAAAGTCTAAAGGGTAACACAGAATGAGTGATACATCAGAGTATTTCATTTGTGTTATGCACGGTAAACATATGAGGTCTAATGTAGTGAAAAGAATTGTAACATGTTCAAAATGTATTGCAAATGTATTATTTGATAGTTGTGTAATCTGCTGTACCTGGTGGCTGCTGCGCTGTTCTCTCTGTGAGTTCTGTGACCGTGTGTGCAGCGACAGCTGGCTGAGCGTGGAGGTGAACGGTTGTTTCAGCTCCAGTTTGGTCACATTTATTTCCTCCGAGCGACTCCACGAGCTGAGGGCTCTGACCTTCAGACGACCACACGGAGCAGAAAAGAAATCCAGTTTATAAACCTCTGAGTGAACTCCTTTAGAGTGAGAGCCACACACATTTCCTTTTAGTTTTTGTTTCATTAAATGACTGTAAAAAGGCACAAAAGCTGATACCAGAGAGAAATTAACATGCTTTGAATTCAGGATCATGAAACAGTTTGTACAGTCTGACCTGCTCCAGTTGTCCATGCCTCGTCCAGTCCAATAAAACACTGTCTAGTCTTGCATGTAATGAACGCTCCAGTGTCACATCCAAACTGGTCAAACGGGGAATGCAGGTGATCTGAGCTAATGTCAGGGATGAGAGAAAGACTTCACCAAACTGCGGTCAGCCAGAATCACAGGAACTTAGGTTCATGTTTTATCTTTCTTTTTTTTTTTTAAGTTGTAATATGGCATTTGAAGATAAAATAACAATGATCAAGCATTGCTGTGATACTCTACATAGTCAGTGTGTTAAACTGTACCCTTGATTGTCTGGTTCCCCATCTCCAGTGCTGGAGGAACAGAGTACAGACCAGACAAGCTAAACTCCTGGTTGCCCCAAACAGCTGCTTGCTGAACTTGGTAGCTCCATTTCTGAGCCTCGTACACCGTCCTCACTGCAACAGTTCTGGGGAGTGGCTTCAGCTACAGAACCAAAACACATTTAGGGCGTTGGTACATCTTGATGTTGAGGGTGCGAAATGCAACAACATTCAAAGATTGATGCAAAAAGTCACTTTTTTTAATTAGTTTTATTTTTTAATGGTTCACAAGATCTGGTGATTTATATCAGCTGATAAATCACCATTTGTTATTGCCAGTACACTCTTAAAGTAAACATTATGCATAAACTGTACTCACAGTGAAGACATATTTGAGCTCAGAAATACCTGTGGGTATGAGTGCTTGACCTCTAGAAGTTGCCTGTATCCACTCTCTATGGTTGCCAGCTCCCCCAGAGCCCACAGCCTCCTCCTGCCCGACAGCACCTCCACCAAGCCTGCTGCAGTGGACTCTGACTGGTTCAGCTGGAGGAGGAAAGAGAGATGGAGACACCTCTTGGATTCATTTTGCAAATGCATTTAAAAGAATAACAGCCGTGCATTTGTAATTTGACAGGGGATTTGGACAGTGATGCACATATTGTGTTTTACAGAGCGTATCTATTTGAGTTCAAATGAAACCCACCTGAGATCGGACATTGAGCTGAGAGGGCAGGTAGGCCAACATTATGGGGATATTCTGGACCACCTTCACCATCAGGTCCTTGCTGGACAAAGAACATCTATTATTTTCTGTGTGTGTGCGTGCAAAGACAACTTACAATAATTTGTTTAATTAGTGAGTGACGTGTATTAACAGTACCTATGAGGCACATGGTGTCCCTGGACAATGAGTGCAAGTGAGGTGCTGAGTTCAGGGTTGACAGCCATTGAGCACCTCAGCTGTGACTCAGTAAGTCTTCCCCAGGCCTCCACCTGCAACAGTATTTGGCAAAAACAATTTAAAAATAGACGGTGAGCACAGAAGAACAAAGATGAAGGTGCATGCTGACCTTACCTGAAAAACAGGGATGGCTTGTCCCTGTACTGTGTGTTTCAGTGTGATTCTGGCCTCCTTGGTTCCTCCATGTGCGCCCCAACCTCCAACATCCCCCACTGCTCGAACCCTCCAATCCTGACTGCGAATATCTAATGAGGCGCTCCTCAGAGGGCCTGCAGAGGGTGTCAGAACATCACTGTCTCAGGGTAAAGTCATTACACCTTCATGAGAATAAAATGTCTCCAAAGCATCTTTTGTTTCTGCAGGAGAAACTAAGAGGTATGTCCACAAAACAATTTATAAAATAGCATAATGACATCTGCTGGCCCTTATGTGGTATTGCACTTTTTGGTCAGGCTTTAAGGCCAAAGGTAGGTATCATCAATCAAACAGAGGAAGTATGAAGCAAAATATGTGTGAAACTCTCAAACTTGAATGAAGAATAAAAATATACCTAAAATAAAATAGATGACTAAAATAAACACGCAACATTAAACATAACTTTTAGTCTGACCTTTGAACTGAGCAGTCAGGACAGTGTCCAGATTGTATTGTGTTCTTGTTTGATTGAAAGCTGGAGAAGAGTAGGAGAAAAGAACAGCCAAATGTCCATCAGTGCCACTGAAATTCAAGCCAGACGTGAGCAGCTTGTGTCCGTCCACAGTGAGCTGAGCCCCGGACTGAAGCTGAGAGAAGATTCCTTGAATGGAACAAAGACCCTTAGAGAGAGAAATAAAGAAGACAATTGCTAGTTTTTGTCATCAATTTTGGGAATTAATAGAACATTTTGAGACAGAAAAACCTATGCTCATAAGTATGATATAAAGAATGTGTGTTTAGACTGTGTCAGTATATACCAATACCTCTATATTAAGTGGCAGTCCTTTGTCATGTAGCCATGACCAGCTGTGCCACACGCTTCCTCTTATTTCTTTGGGAAAGTTTTTCGTCTTAAGTCTCAGTCCTGCCAGCTGACTGCCAAACTGGGACTGTAAGGTCATGGCTTTCCCCTCAGCAGAACCAAACTCAACCTGGACACAGTCATCATCCAGTGTTTAGTGAATGCTAACATCTTGGCTACATCAGGTGCCATGAGATACGATCGTGTATCCTTTTCAGTTTCCTACCTGAATGCTGTTGTTGGCGGGGACTCCCAGTTTCTTCAGATAATTCACCGTGTGTCTAAAATGACTTTTTACTCTCACTGTCTCAGAGATCTTTGTCACTGTCATCTCTTGACTTAACTGCAGAGGATTCAGAATGTGAACAGCACTTGTTATAGAAATTCCAACTAAAGTACACACATCTTAGTTCATCATTTGTCTTCCACTAACACCTGAAGCATCATGCAGAGATAAACGGATTTCATCTTTGTGCTGTCAGATTTATTTTTCTGCTGTTTTGTACACAAGCAAAACTGACAAAATCAGAAGCAAAGGAAAAAAGAAACAACGCAGTAAATAGATTGATATATAATAAACAGTGATGATAAAAATGAATGCAATTTATAAAGTTAAAAAGGTGGCATAAATGCTGTACATTTGTATTAATTTGCCTGCTTTTTAAAACGTATTTAATTAATTAATCAATTTTGTAGCATGATGGTGAGCATGAGTATTTAAAAATTAAATAAATATTAAAAATGGAAACTTGAATGGGAAAATAAATGAGGAAATCAGTACACAAGTAGATTAAAATGCAAATATTTCTTTATGAATCATCCTAATTATTGTTTACATACATTTTTTTATATTCTTTATGTTGCAAATAATGGCATAATCTATATGTTAGGTCTTTTTTATTATGGCAGCTTTGGGCCGCTATAGGCTGTTGGTTATAAAATATACAGTATACACTGATCAAGCATAACATCATGACCACTGACTGACAGCGAAGGCTGACCCGTGTGGTCCGAGCCAACAGATGAGCTACTGTCGCTCAAATTGCCAAAAAAGTTCATGTTGGTTCTGATAGAAAGGTGCACAGTGCATCACAGTTTGTAGTGTATGAGGCCAGTTTGGGTGCCCATGCTGACCCCTGTACACTGCCAAAAGCGCCAACAATGGGCATGTGAGCATCAGAACTGGACGATGGGCCAATGGAGGAAGGTGACCTGGTCTGATGAATCATGCTTTCTTTTACATCTTGTGGATGGCCGGGAGCATGTGCGTCCTTACCTGGGGAACACCTGGCACCAGGATGCACTATGGGAAGAAGGCAAGCCAGTGGAGGCAGTGTGATGCTTTGGGCAATGTTCTGCTGGGGAAACCTTGGGTCCTGCCATCCATGTGGATGTTACTTTGACACGTACCATCTACCTAAGCATTGTTACAGACCATGTACCTGTGGCCTCTTTCAGCAGGATAATAAGATTCCCTAGAGCTCAATCCAATCGAGCATCTGTGGGATGTGCTGGACAAACTAGTCCGATCCATGGAGGCCCCACCTCGCAACTTCCAGTACTTCAACAACATGTCGCTAACATCTTGGTGCAGATACCACAGCACACCTTCAGGGGTTTAGTGGAGTCCATGCCTTGACAGATTGGGGCTGTTTTAGAAGCAAAAGGGGGACCAACGCAATATTAAGCAGGTGGTCATAATGTTATACTTGATTGGTGTGTGTCCTTGACTTCACCTGAATACCATTTTTAGCGCGCTGATTCTGTCCTTACCATGTGATTTCCTGCATTGCTGTTGAACGTATAAAAGTGCGAACCATTGCTGTGACTCCCCGAATTCATTACTACTGCAGCATTTAGGGGGAGACCCAGTTTCTTCAATAGGGGCAAAGAGTGGTTTAGATTAAGGGTTGCTTCATTTTTGTCCTTCAGCACAAGAAAAAAAGTCATTAGACACCTTTATATCTCATGTAACACAATAAAATAAAATGCATTTCTGACAGGACTTTCTAAATTTCTGTGATACATTTCCATACCTTAGTTTTATTGAGCAATACTAAAGTTTGTAACCTGGTGTCGTCTATCACCACGGACACCTGAGATTCAACAAACATTGTAGAGACAACCAGGGACCCAGAAGCCTGCATCCGGTCTGGACTGCCTAACTCCTAGAAACACGAACAGGAAGCAATTACAAATCTGATAAGCAATATTTTTCTATGTGCATCCTTTAAACATGTACCTGAATCATCGTGCAGTTGTTGTGATACAAAAGCGACCCGTGCAGGCCAGGCAGGGTCATTACAGCTCCGCTGGCCGCGACAGCACACTCCTCCACCTGCACGAGGGCTTCAGCATCAAATCGCAGTTTTCCTGACCTGCTGGTCAGCCTCAATCTGCTGTTTTTTGGCAAATCTCTGAGGGCAGGAAGATCATGGTTGAGCTCACCATCCACACTGAGCTCTGGCCAGGCCTTTGCATTAAGCCTCAGAAAACCCCTTTTGCCTTCCATGTCAGTGTCCAGCATTAATGTCCAGATACCCTGAGGGTCCTGCCACACTGAGCCATTTATATTACCCTGTAATACATAAAAAAAATCATTATGAGCAACAGTGGTAGCAACAAATACATCTTACCAACAAACATGTCAAAAAGAGCAGTGTGTTCTTTGTAGCATATTCTAGGCGTCTTGACTGAAACCCACTGTCAAGTTTCTTAATTCTCTAATCTGTCTTTGGCTGTATGTGATAAGAATACAGACAAAAGCAGGGCTTAATGCAGCTTTCAAGTGCATAAATGATAATTCTTCAAAAGGTCCAACCTGTAATATCGGACACGTAGACTCCAGAGCCAATAGCCACTCTGTGGGTCCTCTGGTTCCTATAACACGATTGGCTCTAATCTGACATGTCCCAACTTTGATGAAGAGACTTCCAGCCTGTTCAGGGCCTTTAGGAGCAGTAGCATCTATAGTGATGATCTGTGGTAGACCCTCACTACTCAGCCAGAGGAAGGAATGAGTAAGGGTCCCAGATAGGTTTGGGCTCCTGCAGGACTGGGTCAGCTCTAGAGAGAGGTTCTGATTATCTGCCCTCACACAGGCGGACACAGTCAGCTGGCAAGGAACAACCTCGAGGAAGCCCTGTAGAGCCAGGGATACAGGGAGTTTCATTCCCTAAGGTGCAAACATAGGTAGAGAAAGCCCATTACTTCTGAGAGATTCTATGAATATCCTGCAAGATGTATGCCTAGCTGTCCAAGCTT
Organism: Pterophyllum scalare; assembly: GCA_024447675.2. Classification (NCBI taxonomy): domain Eukaryota; kingdom Metazoa; phylum Chordata; class Actinopteri; order Cichliformes; family Cichlidae; genus Pterophyllum; species Pterophyllum scalare. The sequence continues at coordinate 11,847 of JAMQGT020000093.1, forward strand.
GCAGCTGCATCATCAGTGGTGTTGTTCTGCTCTGCTGCTATGATGAGCTGTAGCTCGACCTTCTAATGGGCTGGAAAATGTATTTCAAAGGATGCTACATTAACATAAACATAAGTGATTTGCAGAGGAAATTCCAATTCTTTTAACTGTGATGAAAGAAACTGCAGAGCATCATCACAGTTAGAGGTGACAGGAAGATTCACAACTTAAACTTATTAGTTTAGGTTTCCACACACAGTATTACACAAAACTGAAAGATTTACTAACCTGTAAAGAAGGACAGAAGCTGGTCACATTAGCAGTGTAAGAAATCTGCTCAACCTCTCTCTGCGAAGCCTTGACTTTCCCCAAGTTACCTCTAAAATAGCAGCGTCCAAGCTCCAGGCTAACCTCCACATCCGGCAGAGGGGCAGTTGAGACATTTAGGAGTAGCGCTCCATGGGTAGGAAATTGCAACTTCTTTAGTAGTTCAATGGAGTGCTGTACAGATGCCCTGAGACTAAGTTGGGGGTGACAAGATAGAGACAGGCTTAGACTGCCTTTGTTTGCTCGCTCAGCCTGAAGAACAGTGCTGAGATTTGTGGAACAACCCTTCCGGGTGATGGAGATGTTGAATGAGGTCTGTGGAGGTAGGAGAGTCTATTGAGGAGGGAAAAAATAAAATAAATAAAGATTACAACTAGGGAAATTTTTCTATGCAAACATGATCTCATTATTGTCAGAAAAACTATTGGGAATTACACAAGGAGCTGCATGTAAAGTGCTACAGATACATACGTATATATTTAAAAACTTTAATAAATTATCCGTACAACAAAAGGAACACAAGGTTAACAGATGACAGCTAAAACTCTGTTGTAGGTGACAAATCCTTAGAAAGCTACGATTTATTACAACCACTGTGCTTTTTTCATTGGTGTGTTGGTGTTTTCAATGTAGCTTGCACTACAGTGGAAAACCAAGAGCCATCTCCAAGGTAGAGATGTTTCTTTTGCTTTCCTTCAGGTGGGAAACAAGTTTCCTTCAACTGCTCCTTGTTTCCTCTCTAACCTTCAGTAAGACACATCGCTGTTGGACAAAAAGCATCCACTCTCTCCTCCTGCCCCGTCCTCCTCTGCGCTGACTTGCCAGGTGAAGCATAGAGCACGCATCACTTTCCACCTCAAACTGGGCTTGACTTGCTGAGGTAGACATGCTAACAGTGAGGACCTGTGGTACAGTAGCAGTAGCTAGCAGGCTTTGCTGAAGTGTGGCTTTAAAAGAGATGGAGGGCTCCCAGGCAGCAGTGAAGCTCATCTGAGCAGAGTGGGCGTTGACAGAGATCCGAGCACTTCCAGCAAGGGAGGTATCGATGAGTTCACCCAAACCGTGACAATCCACTCTGTTTGGGATGATTGTTCCAAGGTAGGCCCATTGGTGCTGGAGTCTCCAACCCAGCTCAGCTTTATTGTTCTTTAGAAGTACAGACAAGAGGCCTTGGAGGAAGTCCTGTTGGTTTTGAAAGCTCAGGGATCCTTTGAGTCCATCTTTTCCTCCTTGTGCATATACAGTTAAAGAGGCTTTGTGTGACACACCCCCCTCAATGCTTTTAACCTGCCTCCAGAACAACCTCCCCACTCCTGTGCATCGAACAGACGCAAGCAGACTGGATCTCAGAGAGTCCCATACTACACGAACTTCTCCCAAGATGTGACACCATCTTTCTAGCCTCATCCATCCTGTCACTGAAGACTTTTGAATAACACTGTGGGTTCCATACTCAAGAAGCCCATGCCAGTGATACTGCCCAGGCCTCTCCAACCTCAGTCTCACACTCAGATCTGTTCTCCAGGGACCAATCACTATCCCAATCCCCAGGACCCACCTCTCAGGCCCAGGCCGGAGGAGGAGCCTAACACCAGATGTGGTGGGAACCCCCAAATATGTAAGTAAGAGGACAGATGAATGCGTGAGGTTAGCTCTGAGCTCTTTCTGACCACTGGAACTGTAACAGCCTTTAGCTTGAACACTAAGGCTAAAGTGAGCAAGTGACAGGCCATAGCAGAGCCTGTTGTGTGGTCTATAGGAGCGAAAGGCTCGTACCTCAATGGGGCTGTCTGCCACATTTCCATAGCAGTGAGCGAAGAGTCGATCTGCGGTGATGTCCCCTGTGCAGTTCATCTGTGAAAACAAAACCCCCTGTTGGCAAAGTTTGTTTTTGTCTGAAGGAGGAGATGAAAGAGGAATCACGGAACTTCAGACCAGCCACATAAAAATATTGCAGTGCCATAACATAATAACCTGAACCCTTGTTAGGGAACATATATGTTTACTGTTGAAATAGTATTTCAGTTTCTAGACCAGTGCTTTACTAGATACTACTAATCGCAGAGTGCTATTAGTGGTAATGGAATAGCCTTTTATCTTTATGAAATAAAATTTGACATTTGAAAAAAAAGAAATACAGTTTGTTGCTGAGAGTGAGGCTAGATGATCCTTTTATCTTTCAACCTCCCAAAAATAAAGACAAATCCAACATCCGCACAGCTCACTATAAGGACTACAGACAGCCAGTCTGGCTCTTTCCTGTGGAAACAAAAACTGTCTACTGGCACATCAAAGACCTCTCTTATTGCACTTTTTTTTTCATTCATGGAGCAAACGAGATTTAATGTGTTAAAAAGTAAAAAGCTGTCTCTCTCAACAAATGAAGAACTGCTCTTTTGACTTGGTTCTTGTTCTGTATGTGGAGACAGCTGTCTGAGGTGGACAAGCAGTTAAGAAAATGAAATTTGTGTTTAGCTTATGGATGTATATATGTGTGTGTATGTATATATAAACTACAAAGAAGTAATCAAAGTTTTCCTTTTCCAGTGATAGCCTGGTTCTGTAAATGTACATGTGCAAACTGTGTCAAATATACCAGTAAAGAGGTAGGTATGACTCCTTGGAGCAGCTTCATCTGTTGCCATAGAGACACTACCAAAATAGTGGTTTTATTTCTTGATCCAACATTTAAAAGGATGTCAGCAACTCTCGCATGTTCCATGTGAAGGACCAAGCCCGTGTCCAGTCCTTCTGGTTCTAACTAACAGAGAGAAAATCAGTGTAAGAATGAAGGAAATCAACCTACAGTGCTTCACAAATTTATTAAATAAAAACAAGAAAATGCAAATGTTTTAGAAATCTGTCTAAAATTTGTTTAAAACTAAAAATATTTTTTTATTTATTAGGTATAACAAACTGAATTCAGGTTTTTTTACCCAAATTTGAGCCGTATGTTAAACTTCTCTGAGAAATCGGAGATTAATCAAGCATCACATTCAACCACTAAAACTAATTTTTCTGTTCAGAAGTAAATAACTGTAATTTGGCATCTTAATCCAAAAATAATAATGTGCTTTAATATTTTTCCCCTCTTTTATGTAAAATTAAAACAATTTTGATTAAAGAGCTTGTGCATACTGGTGGATTAAGCATTACAGAAACATAAAAAAATTACAGTACTGTTTATTTTGGGCAGCGGTGGCATAAACCTTACATTGGGTGGTGGTCTGATGAATTTGTTAAGCACTGTATATCCTGAGAAAGCTAACATATTAATACATTTAGTATCCTACTACATTATACTCTTGGTAAGAAAAAGAAAAGACAGTCGTGCACCTGGTAATGGGCTTTGGCTTCAAAGGAGGGCGGCAGGCCTCTTTTCAGCAGGGCTTGAACTCGGTGCTTCAACCTAGAGGAGAATACCCATTGGGGGGTAGGATGGTGTGTCCTGCCTCCGTGAAACTCAGCTCCAAAATGTTCACGTCCAACCTGTAGCTCTCCGATGACTGACAATCCATCACCTTCCTGGGCCCATTTAACCTGAGCACTACTGTTGGAAGGTACACCTGTATTCAGAAGGGGGAAAGTGAGAGGCAGGAACATGTGTAGAAAGTACAGGGTATGTATTTTTCGGATATTTTAATGATCACCTGTGGCACTGAGCACATGGAAAAAGTGAGAGAGTTGTGCGTAGAGCTCTCCCTTCCCTTGATTCCCCAGCTGGTGGCTCACATTCACACACAAATGCTCCTCCCCGGACCAAACACACAGCCAGTCGTGGGCCCCGTGGGACCTCTTTCCCATAATTCCTTCTTCATCGCCTCCATCCAGAGTTTTTCCAGGATCTTGCTGATGTCTCAGCTCCGCACTGTACACTGTGTCCATCAATCTAACTCTCAGCTGTCCTGCAACAACATGCACACATTATATGTTATTTGTGATGCTTTTTCAGGCCAAGACAAGTTTAAACTACATGATACAAATTATTCTACCTTCGATTAAACTGTCAGACTTGCCCCAGTGCCCCATCCAACACCAGCACTGAAGGCAGAAAATCTATGCTGGTCACTGTGTGCCTCAAGTCCCCTGTCACAGCCATCTGGACACCCTCTGAGCTTTTTAAAGACCCTTTGAGCTGGGCCAACAGAACCTGCATTCCCTGTGTGAAGGAGCCCCGTAGAAAGACACTGGAGGAGACAGGAGGAATACAGCAATGCAAAAGAAGTCAAAAGAGAAAGGATTTTTGTTAGATATGGTTAAATTACAAGCTACACTAAAATACAAAAGTAAATCATAACAGACAAACCTGTCCGAGGACATGTTACCCGCTATGTTTACATGTAGGTCAGTGGTTGTAGGTAGCAGGCTCTGGGATAAGTTCAGCCTCAGTCCTACAGCTCTGTCTCCCTTCTGCATGAAGTGGGATATCTGAGCATTCAACTTCAGCCTGTCCTTCCCATCAGCCCTCACACACACTGAGCTGCTCCTTTCACCAGGCACCATCGACATGTCTGCAGATGCCTTTATATTCACAAAAGTAAGGTCTTAAAATTTTTATTTTGGGGGCATAAAAGGAAATATAACACAAACCAGCCCACCTCTAATGTTCTGGGAATCTTTGATTTGAAGGGATGACGGAGAGATGAATACAGACCAACTTTTCCTGACATTCCATTCAGCTGCACAGAAAGCTAACGGGAATAAAAGAAAAAGAAAAAGCCTTTGACACCAGACATTTATCAAAAACGGCTGCTCATCAAATGCACGAGGTGTTGTTCTACTCACCTGGCACTCTTGCCGCTCTATTCTTAGTTTCCCTTTGGCCTGATAATCAAAGTCATTGTTGCTGTTTGGGGTCCAAAGTACATCTCCTTCAATTATAGCAGAGGAGGGGAGCTGCAGCTGTAAAAGCAATAACAGATTAACTGGTCACAAGTTTGGCCTTTTCTACTGTAAACTATATCATTCACTGTCAGAGGCAGAATTACGTCACTTACAACACTGCTGACTGTGGTCACTGTACAGTGCATCATGCCAGTGCACACAAAGCATGGGCTATTTAACCAGAAACTGTTTAACACATAAACATTGGGAGAGAGGCTTGTTCACCTGGAGCTGATGGGAAAAGCTGCCTTTAACATTTATTGCTTGGTGAGTTGAATGCGTAGGCTTTAGATGAACTTGCCCAGAGAGAAGTCAGTCTCTCCTTGCTCCCAACTCGCAACCTCCCTTGTATATCTCTCTGGTCCTGCAGAACAGTGCAGAATATTGAAATAATACTTAATACATGAATGTCCCCAGTATATTCTTTGAACATACACTAAGCAAGTTACACAGTCAGTTTTCCACATATTTTGACTAATAAAATGACAATAGCAAGAAAACTTTGCAAGAACCTGACTGACTAGCAAGAACCCTTTGGACGTTTCAGTACTGCTGTTTAAGTACAGCCTAAAATATCAAATTTTCATGTTCATTAATTACATTTTTGCCCCTCCCCCATTTCTTCAGTTTTTTTCTTTTTTTTGCACACTTTTCACACTTATTCAGATCCTCAAACAAATTTTAATATTAAATAAAGATAATATTAGATAAACAGAAAAAAATGACAAAAAGCTGTTTTTTAAATGATGATTTCATTAATTAAGGGGAAAAAATTATCCAGCCCTACCTGGCCATATGTGAAAAAGTAATTTCCCCCCAAACCTAATAACTGTTGTGCCACCCTTGGCAGCAAGAACTGCAATTCAATTCAGTTCAATTTTATTTATATAGCATCAAATCACAACAAACAGTCACCTCAAGGTGCTTTATATTGTAAGGTAAAGACCCTACAATAATTACGAGAACCCAACAGTCAAAACAACCCCCTATGAGCAAGCACTTGGTGACAGTGGGAAAGAAAAACTCCCTTTTAACAGGAAGAAAACTCCAGCAGAACGAGGCTCAGGGAGGGGCAGTCATCTTCTGCGACTGGCTGGAGGTGAGGGGAGAGAAGACAAAAGACACACTGTGGAAGAGAGCCAGAGATTAATAATAACTAATGATTAAATGTAGAGTGGGGTATAAACAGACAGAGTGAAAAGAGGTGAGAGAAAAACTCAGTGCATCATGGGAACCCCCCTAACAGCCTAGGCTTTTTGCATAAGATAACTATAAGCTTAATCAAAAAGGAAAGTTTAAAGCCTAATCTTAAAAATAGAGAGGGTGTCTGTCTCCTGAATCCAAACTGGGAGCTGGTTCCACAGAAGAGGGGCCTGAAAGCTGAAGGCTCTGCCTCCCATTTTACTCTTAAGTATCCTAAGAAACACAAATAAGCCAGCAGTCCGAGAGTGAAGCGCTCTATTGAGGTGATACGGTACTATGAGGTGTTTAAGATAAGCTGGGGCCTGATTATTCAAGACTGTGTATGTGAGAAGGAGGATTAAATTCTGGATTTAACAGGGAGCCAATGAAAAGAGACCAATGTGGGAGAAATAACCTCTCTTTCTCCACACAATTTATCACAATCAAGCATTTGCAATAACTGGCAATGAGTCTTTCACATTGCCAGTTTGTGTGACATGACTACAATGTTAAACTGTCATGTAGTCCAGCATGTATGGTGAATCAAGATCTAAAACAATGGATGAAAAAGTGTGCAGCACTTTCAATGATGGACCCACTGGAGTCATGAACAACAGATTAGAATAGATTTTCTTTAACAGCAGGGTTCAGCTGACTACCCTCTCCTTTAAGCCTTTTTCTTTTTGTAACTTTGAAGGCCGGCGGTTTACCTGGTTGCTGGTTACGGTCAAACAGATTTCAGAGTCTGATGGAACAGTGTCAGTGCTGAATGGATGGATCAATGCAGAACAAACCTATGTATGAGATCACATTTACAGATGAGGATCACTGAATACAGCCATCAACAGTTCCCCCACTTCCCCATTCAAATGCTGAGGTAAATAATTAGCTTTCACAGCACTTACAAAAGGGCTTGGTGGTTGGTAGCCCAGGGTCAGGGTGTGGATGACCTCTCTGTTGTCACTGAAACCAGCTTTAGACTCCAGAACATAGAGGCCATTGAGGAGGTCGACAGTGAAAGTCTCCCGGAGGAGGAGAGTTGGAAGAAAGGTCTGGAAGGGCTGTCTGTGCAAGATGGTGGCTATTAACGTCAACAATGTTCTCGTGGTCATTTTTTAAAATAAGATTAGAACCAAACTAAAAAACACTAGCAGACCTGTTTCATGGTACAGACCTAAGCTGGAGCATGGCGGTTTTCTTATACATCCTCTTGTCCTTCTTCAACTCCTCTACTATTCCCTCAAGCTCCACTTCAGTGGGTGGACCCTTTGGCTTTGAGAAGGTCATCTTCAGAACCGCTTGCCTCTTTTTCAAATTCTTCAAAAACAACAGTTGTTTGTTGTTGGTTAAAACAGGACAATCTTTAATCTTTTCAGGTCCTACGCAATCAAAATGTGTGATTTTGGCCAATGAAAAAAATACGTTAGTGGTTATCTCTCATTCCTGTTGACAGACCTTAGACCTCAGCGGATTAACTTACAACAAAACATGACAACTTCATTCTATAATTAAACAAGCACTTAACACACCCAAACCACAAAAGCAGCCCAGCATCTCCACCCACCTTATCTGCAGTGTTCAGGGCAGCGGCAAGGGTTACATTTTGATTGCCGTAGGTGGAGGCCATTTGCAGGGTGTGGCTGAATTTAGAAGCCTCCAGAGAGATGTCTGTTCGGAGGGGAGAAGTCCACAGTGTGCTCAAGGAGCCTGAGGCCTTTACAGTCCGCTTCCCTAGAAAACCCCAGCCCCGTGCCTGAGGCAGGACAGAGGAAGCTTTGGTAAGAGTAAGCATGCACAGTTTTCATAAACACACAATATTTGTTTATAATTGCTTAACTACAGTGTGGAATTTATGGAACAGGCTTTATGTAGGCTTTTTCTGGAATCATTTTAACACATTTTTAAACCTGCAAATACGTAAATCCTTTTTGCTTGATTCAAAACTAAATGATGATGTGTAGACAGAGCACCTTAGTCTCTCCTTACCTGCAGGTAGGTGATGGCAGGTGTGTAGAGCTCCAGGCGGGCCTCCTTCTCTTTGCCCCTGTCCCTGTAATAACCCTCCAGGGCGAGGTTACGGATGGTCATCCACTTGCTGGCTGTCAGCTCGGAGGTCAGTTGCAGTGTATGGCTCTGGAGCTGGTTTAACTTGTGTGTAGTGTAAATGTACAGCAATGGTGTGTCCATGTTAAATGATCCTAGAAGATAATAATAAAAAAAAAATTCTGGATAGGCACCTTCTTCCAAAGTGTTCCAAATTAAAAAAATATCTAATGTAAAAAAAAAATTTTTACATAGGAATACGTTAAAAAGTGAACCTTAAACATCTTGTAGTGTAAGATGACTGTGGTGATTTCAGATTATAAAAATATAGAGGCTTTTTTTACCCTCCCATGTCTTGTGCAGGGCATCTTTAGGTGGGCTTTTCCAGTGCAATCCAGCCACCAATGGCATCAGATAGTTGTAATTGATTTTTAAGTGAGTGCTCCTCTCGGAGCCTTGCTGTGTCAGGTGAGAGTGTAGAAGCTGAGTCCTGTAGTTTATGTTTTTCTCCGGTACCTGGAGATTGAACTGGAATAACATAAGGGGGAGACTTATTATTTCTGACTGCAGAAAATATTAATTCGCTGTTTTGGGAAATGTTTGTTACAGTGTGGGATATAAGCCTCTTCAGGTTACCTCCAGAGTGTAGCTGGTGTGATTCTCTGTGGACTGGTTTTTGAAAGACTGGCTCAGGAGAAGTGTGTGCTTGTTGTTTATCTCATCCCAGTGTTTGCCATAGCTCATGTCCAAAGATGATTTAATGTGGCTCAAGCTTTCCTCATGCCTGAGGTGGATCTCAGAAGGACACACAAACCACAATGTTTTCAATCATAGTAATACCCTCTGCTGCTGCCACTGTATGATAACCTGCACCACCAGCTTACGTTATTTATAATAAATGAAGCGGAGAAACTTCATATTAGCATTAAAAGTGTCTGCAGGTACCTTATGGTTAATAGGAGCAGTGTTGGTGCAGTAGAATTCATGATCAGCTCTCATGATGTATGTGAGGTTTGAGTCCCTCCCACTCCTCACTCTCTGAGATGTGTAGCACTCCTGAAGCAGGTGGCGAGCATCAGCTGTAGGGAAGTCCAAATACATATTTTGTACTTACTTCCTTTTCTACTGCACTTTCCAGAGGCACCTTTGCATGTTGCAGGTTCAAAATGGCAGGTAAAGGTGATGTTTAATTTGTTTAATTTGTTGTGGCATTTATTACTAAACTCCAATTCATGTGAGTGATGTTCTAAAAACAACAGGTTCAGGTTTTGTCACTCCCTGTGGGCGGGAACATGTCCATGCTAGTCACCAGAATTTCCAAAACTTACCTCCCAGGCCGTATTTGAGCCTGAGCACAGAGCTCCACAGCGAGCCCCTCTGCTCAATCAGCCCAAGCATCCTGCTGCCGACTACACCAGGTAAGAGGATCTCCACCTCCACAGAGTACTGCTTGCTGCTGCCATCCCGCCTCCGTTCCAGGACCACTAAAAACACACATCACTCATATGTTTTCTGTTGTCTTATGAGTATTATAGTAGAGATTTTAGAGACAACTTTAATAGTACCCAACAGTGACGCAGGTTCTCTAAACACATTCTTCACAGTAGCAGAAAAGCTGGTTTTCCCTCCCAGTCCACGAGTTGTATTCGCAGAGAGGATTATGGGATGTCGATCAGGGGCCAACTTGGCTTCAAGGTGGTAGCGAGTCCTCTGCTCTGACAGCAAGGTCTGGGTGTCAACCAAACCCTATTGTGGATAATAAATATATTTTTTGGAACTGGGAAAATATTTAAGATGAAATTGATCTAAAGTGTTGTAGAAAACACCAGAACAATACTTACCATGATATGAAAATGAACACCATCAATCAAGAGCTCCAGCTTTCCTGACTTGGTATTCCTCTCCTGGTCAAGTTCTCCTGCAACCCCCCCCCCCACACACACACACACATTTTCAGAACTATATCCAATCAGCAGGTGCAATCTTGGCTTTTTATTGTTCATCTGGCCGACCTTGTATATGGATGTTTTTCAGAGGATGAATGATCTTTAGAAGCAGTCTGCGAGGGCTGAAGGCCAGATCCAGAGACATGTCTCTAGGGATGGAGGACTGAGGAGTGGCTAGTAAGAGGTGGATGGAGGCCTCTCTGGGAAGCCAGGTCCCTCTCTGAAACACAAACCACTGTGAGACTAAACAACAAAATCAGTTTTATAAAGATTTCCTTAGATGATTTAGGCTGAAAGGGATCTCACAGCAGGAAACATTAAAATAATCTCAATGGAATTTGTACATCTTAATATTGTCTTGCACCTGATGATGTACTGAATAAGCAGCCTCAAGCAGATAGTAATGGAGGCCTCTGTCCAACTTCAGCAGCCTGAGGGAGAGGTGGACTGGTCCAGAGGGTGGGAAAGCAACACCACTGGCAAGTGATGGGTACGAGGTGTTGGAGCAGAGCTGCCAACCCACCATCTTGGACCCTGCAGGGAAGTAGAAATGTACTCATTATACTATAACTATTACTTACTAAATATTATTATGTGCAGTGATCAGAGAAAGTAAGTTGTAGGACAATGAACATGCCTCACATTACAAATACAGCAAAAATACTGTGATGTACTGTGGCATTCACATGTCACATTCTGAAAAATGGGGAAGTGATGATGTAATAATAGCCAAAAGATTATTTAGATTTAGCAGCCATCCTCTCAGTGGCTGTCTCCATATGCATCTCTGCACCAGCATTTTTTTCCCTACAATGTTTTGTACATAGATTGTCAACAGTGTATATAGACTATAGCTTTAACTTCTGCTGCACACAGTGGTGATGCTTCACTGCTGTGTGAAAGCAGCAACCCTTCAAATTGAATTACATGTGTGTGTATATATATATATATATATATATATATATATATATATATATATATATATATATATATATATATATATATATATATATATATATATATATGTATAAATAAATGAGGTTGTGTCATATGAGGGAGGACATTCAACGTAAATGACCTCAATTTCTGGCCATCAAGCATTGTGGATCCAGTCACAGAACTGGTTTTTCCTTGATGTCCAAATCCTGCTCTCCGCTCTGCCCTATGCAACAGATTCCTGTCATCTTCCATCATCTCCCAAAAATGTCATTCAATTTGAGGGTTGCTGCTTTCACACAGCAGCGAAGCATCACCACTGTGTGCAGCAGAAGTTAAAGCTATAGTCTATATAGACGGCGCAGAATCTATGTACATAAACACTGTAGGGAAAAAAACACACCAGCTGTTATTGACATAACCCAGGTTCAAGCATGTGACAGACTGTCCAAGAATATCTGTATACTCACAGGCTTTTGGTGTGCAGGTGGTCTTTTGGACCTGACTCTTTGGCCCCTTTATCTCCTCTCTGTGGTCTCCACTGAGCTGAAATACTCTCGATCTGGTGAGTACAAAAATCACAGATCCTCAATCACTCTTTGAATTGGAACAAATTAACTAAGACAAACATTTAGCCATATTTGATGTTTTTTCAAATATTTAGTATGGCAGTGCTGTGTCCATCCTTATCACGCTGTACATTTTTGGCAGTTTTTCACCCACATAATACACTTAAACCCTCTCTAAACAGTCTCCTAATCCTTAATGAAAGACTTTGTCTAAGTAAACACACATGCATTCATTAAAACAGGGGGCTACTCAGGGAATCATTTTAAATGTGTACCTGAGAGAGAAGATATCCATTAAGTCCTCTGGTGTGTTAAGTGTGACCCTGAAATCCTGCCCCTCCTGCAGCTGGATGCTGCCATCCACATTGGTGGCACTCCTCAGCTCAGCAACCCACTCCACTGCGGCCTGACCCAAAGCACTGTCAACCCCCATCCTGACTGAGAGGCTCACATCAGCGCTGAGAACAAAGAGACAAGTTTCCCCTGATACACCGGAAAAAAAACAGACTGTGAAAAAAAGAAACAGAACTACAGTTGGTAACATGGAAGTACTTGGGTTTGATGTATCCGGTCAGGGAGAAGTGAGAATAATCCCTGTAGTTGACGTTGCCTTTCAGACGCAGTGACAGAAGGGAGGTCATGTTGATGCCCAGTTTGACGGGTAAACCAGACAGAGACGGTAAAGCCAGCTCCTCTGTCATCAACATGGATCTGTGGTTCAGCTGCACCTCCTGACCCTGAAGGGCGGAGCGGAAAAGCGAATGAGGGGGATAATGGGAGGTAAAAAGTTGGCGATAGAGAGCGTAATAACCCATGACCACAGGCATCACACCTTGAGCAGTTTGACGGCCAGTCCAGCCATGCTCAGCGATACCTGGTTGATTTGATTGCGGAGATCTTCGCATGTAAACACGCTGAGCTCATTCCCAAACACCTTCACACCAACCCAACAGCTGGGCCTCTTCTCATCCATTTTCTTTCTTCCAAACAACTGCAAAAAACCCACAGCATAAAAAAGATATGTGCTACTGACTGACTGGAAGTAAATGCATTTACTTTCTCACAGTGCAATTTTAATTTCTGCTTTGTGCTCCATCCATCCATTTTCTTAACTACTTGTCCTAACCCAGGTTGTGGGGGGTGGGGCCTATCCCAGCTGTCATAGGGCAAGAGGCAGGGTACTTCCTGGATAGGTCTTGTTTTGTACTTGGTAATGCCACTACTACATTTTGTTATTTTATGATAAATGTCTGTTAAGCAAGTATTTATAAAATGTTTCAAAGAAACTGATTCTCATGTCTAAAAAAATCCACATTTGTTTGCTTAATACTTCAGTGAATTAGTCATGTTTCACATTGCAGCATCCGGCACATTCCCAGTAGATGTCAACTTGTTTTTTTTGTGTGGTCAGCTGACCTAAAAGAGGTTACACAAGTCATTTTTTGCAATGAATTGAATCCATATTATTTCACTAAAAGTTATTACTTCAATATTTCTACTTTTTCTGGAGACTATAGAAGAAATTGTTCAAAAATTGATGCTAAAGAGCATTTTTTTTTTTTAAAAATATCATCACATGTGCTGTAAAACACGCCCATAGCTGTCATATAGGACTCACATACATATATCTATATTAAAACTATGATTCAGCCATAAACACACAAACTGAAACCTGGAAAGAAGTACGGAGAGCATGAAAGGGGCTCCTGTAGATCTGCCTCTGAGTAAGGATCATTTTGATTAAGCCTCAAAAAGGTTTGAATGTTGATTAATGTGTTTTTGTAAACTGAGTGTCTTTGGGTTTGACCTCACCATCGCTCTGGCCTGGTTCAGGTAGCTGTCATTGTTCGATAAACACGTCTCTTTTTCTCCTCTATGGCCATCATCCGTTTTCCTCCTCGTCCTCCTCTCTCCATGCTTTCCATTTTGAGCGGTGTGCTCTCTCTCTTGCTGCCCCAAAACGCTCTTCAAAAATGGTTCGGCATTTTCAACATGAAGGTCCACCTAAGTTGGGAAAATGAAATGCATTCATTCAAAATAATTTTTTAAAGATTCTAAGTACAAAAGTGTAAAAATCAAATGTGTATTAAACTCACCTCTAGAAGGTTGTGGGCTTTGCCATGAAAATACACGGTCAAGTTCACAGAAGCAGATCTTGGTAGAAATGATTTCGGGGAAAAAATCAGAGATGTTTCCACATTTTTGACTCCGATGCCTGAAACAAATAAAGAAGAGAAATAGTCCTGTGGGCTGCTTACAGCACTTTTAAATACATTACCAAGCTCCTGGTATTCCTCAGCACCTCATTTTATTTGTTTCTAAATGTAAATTGTATTGTACAGTTTTATGAAAATTAATTACTCTTTTAAAATAGAATTACCTGATGCAACAGTATAATCTGAATAGGAGGAGTATTTTAAAACCTCTGCTTCAAAATCTCTGCTGACAATGTCGTCGGGCAGCGACTCGATGAGGGCTTGCTTTGTGGGGTCTTCGCTCCTCAGGACATTAGTCAGGTGACTCCACACATATGAGCCCACTAGGAAAACAGAACAAGAGCTCAAGATGTGGCAGGTCACAAACAGGATGAGACGAGCCTGAAACAGAATCGTCGGTTTACACAGAAGGGAATATAATCTACGCTTCCACTCAAAGATTTGGGATTACATTTAAATGTCTTTGTTTTTTGAAAGAAAAGCACTTCTATTCTTATACAGTTACAAGTAGCAGTTCCTTTACAGAATCTGTGAAAACTGTCTCTAACCAAAACAGAAAGAAGTGGCGAGGCCCCCCTCGCCAATCTCAGCAGGAAGATACGCGCATCAGAGTCTCTGGTTTCAGAAACAGATGCTTCACAGTTCTTTAAGTGCCATCTTCGTTTAATGCTAAGAGTCAGCCCTTCCTGCTTTGTGGAGGGAGTAGATCACACTGTTCAACATGGAACAGCTTTCATTTCTGAAAACAAGAAAGCTCCTGACTTCAGGAGAGTTTCAGAAGATAGTTCTTTGTTTGAGGGGCATTCTGAGTTTATAATGAAAAACACAAAGGCAGGTTTCATCTGCCTCAGCAGGATCCAAAAGTGATAAACTAAAAGAATGATTGCATCTAAAAATGGGCCTCTATACACCTACATGGATGTCATTAAGGGTTATAAATGATTAGTCTTTTAAAAACTTAAGCACATCTTTGAGTGACCACAGGCTTAAACAGAAGCGTGCATGCTCCCTTATTTTCAAGAATACAGTATTAAAGTTATACATGGAGCTTGAGAAACATTATCCAACATTGCATAAGAAACATTCTGAGATTCAGTGACCACCAAATATTCTGCTGTTTTTCTAATACTTCAGTATTTTCCAGTTGCCACCACTGAACATTTTCGATAGTAGAATCTGTTAGGTTGGGGCCCCTTCTACAAACTGCAGAGGCTAAAACCACACCTTGACTGGACGTCTCACTCCTCAGTGTCGTCTTCACCACTTCAAACACATCCTGGTCAGGGCAACGCATGAGCTGCTGGTATGCAGCGATTCTGACCTCAGTATCCTCCTGGGGAGAGCTGTACAGCTGCAACAGCACAGACCTCTGAGGGAAGGAAACCTCTGTCAGTACTGATGTTCGGCTCCCATTCACCTCCTCACCTCGTCATCTCCACCTCAGCTCACAGGGAATTGATTATCACCTCATTTAGACATACAGCTTATGAAGACTTGCTTAGAATATCCTGAATTATTTCAGAATAAACTCACGTCAGCGGAGCAGGGAAAGCGTCTGAAGGCGTGGATTGCAGCGAGCCTAAGCTGCAGGGCTGATGAGTAGCTCATTGCGCAGCGGCTTAGCAGAGGAGTGAGGGCAGAAGCAGACACACCAGTGTTTCCCACTGATTTTAGAGCATAAAAAACCTGTTGGGCAACATAATAAATGCAAATTGGGCATTGTTTATGCAAATCCTTTTACAATTCATTCATGTGCATTACATAGTAAGTGCATTAAATCAATTCTAGGCCACTGCTTTACCTCTTTTACTCGAGTGGGTTTTTCTCCTTCACAGCCCTCCTGCAGGGTTTTCTCAAGGGTTTGCATGAAGGTCTGTACCTGAGAAAGCTCAGTGCAGGAATTTTGAGACCTCCGGCACAACTGATAGACCAGAGATGATCCAGCCAACAGAGCCTTAGGCCGCAGCTCTGGGACCTCCACTAAAGCCTAACACAAACAGCAGACATCGGGGTAACGAAGATATTTTCATGTGAGTTTTGATGAGACATTTAGATCATCAAGAGGTTCCTACATTGATGGAGCCGATGATCTGCGATGACGGGTGAGGGATGAGGGCTATGTTGGTAAGGAAAGAGAGAGTCTGCTCTTCCTCCAGCTCTTTGTTCCTCATCAGATCAGTCAGTAATATGATGCAGCTTTCGGATCCACATGCCGGCAATGCATCCAACAGCGGCTGCCTGTCCAAGCAGGTAATGGACATCAGTATCAAACCGTGGTATACAGCATTTGTTAACCAATGCAAAGGTAACTTATTAAAAGAAGAGTTTGACATTTTGGGACAGAGTTAGAGGAGGATATTGATACCACTCTCATTTCTGTAGCTTACTTTAACATAATATGCTTGCCTTGTTCTGTGTAAAGATAAGATAATGTACCTAGCAGTAGCAACTAAACTAACTCTTAAGCTCACTAATTATCACTTTATACCTCTTTTTGTTTAATTCATAAAAGGCCCAGATCTGAAACTGAGACTCTGTGTTTTACAGGTGAGAGGCAGCTCATTTCATTATGCTAACGTAAGTTATAGCAGAGATTACTAACAGGGCGTTTTCACTGGGTAACAAACTATTTTAGGTGACTGTTTTAATTATGCTTTATTTCCCTACAAAATGCCAAATGTCATGTGAAACTGTAGCTTTACAAAAAGGTAAATGTTTCCCCTTTTTTCTAGTTTTAATGTAAACAAGAGCTAGCTGGCTATGGCATTTCTACTGTGCACATACAGTATTAGAGTTGCATCAGTCTTCTCATGGTTTTTTTTTTTTTTTGGTTGTGCCATGAAGTCATGCACTACAGTACAGATGTGATCCCGGCACACCTTGTTGCTAATTGCTTTCGATTACACCTGTGATTAATAAGTCAAAATTCCACTATGATAAAGCTGGATTTGATATATTCAGTAGACAGTACTAAGGACTAAAGTGGCGACCCTGTCTGATTCTGGCACGATGGGTCATCTGTGCCACAGAATAGTGTCTAATCAATTAATTTGTTTTAGCTTTACTCCAGCAAGCAGCTAAGGGAAATATGTTTTATTAACTACAAAGCAGAGTATGGAGATGTGCAATAGTCATGCTGGAGACAACCTGGAAACCCATCAGCTAGTCTGTTGATCTAGCCTCTGAAAACAAAAGAACCGAGACCACAAGCAGACTGAAAACAGAAACCAGAAACCTTTCAGTATCTAAAGTGTTGTTCCCAGCCTACAGATTTTGCATACTCATATGTTTATAGTAATTATACTGGGGGTAGACTGACAGGAAACTGAGGGAGTAGCCAAAAGATACTCAGTTATAAAACTTCTGGGATGTACTGACCAGTCATTGCGGCACTTGAAAGAAGCCTCTTGCCAAAGTATCTTGAGCTGAGAGACAGTCAGATCTTTCAGCTGGAACACCAGTTGAATAAACTTTTGCGATACCTTGGCGCAGAAAAGAATCCAAACACATATAGTATGTACTAATGTTGCCATCATACAGTGAATGTCAAGTCACAGCTTTTCACAGCTGTTCAGGAAGACCAAACAAACCCCTATAGAAGTGTAAACACAGTTTTTTCATCCTATCAATCACTTGATCTTCACACAATGAGTTTATCACAGTGTCATTTTTATGAATCTGGGGAAGCCTTTAAACAACTCCCATGTAAACATGTTGCTAGGATGGGTGTGGCACTAATCATTCGCACAATAAAACTTTAGTTGATGTCAAGCCATTACTTACACAAACACAACTTCATGTAGTCTGACAGTGCAGAAATTGTAAGTTATTCATAGTTATTGCAGAAGAGGATTGCAGTATAACTGAAATGATCAAAAGATTGTGACCTGCTGCATTTATGGCCTACCAGTGGTGGATCTGAGGTGAGGCTGCATAACATCCTGACAGTCTGACCAACTTCCTGTGGTGTTGTTGGTCTGGTTTTTCCCAGCCTTGCAGCTCCTTCATCCTCAAACTGAAGGTCAGTTGGCACGCCAGTGCCTAAGGAATCTACAGGAACAATGAGGAGAACACGAATCAAGGTCTCTCAAAGAGTAAGGACCAATCCCACAGACTCACAGACAGGCAGACTCTGGGTAGGACCGTGAAAGCTGTCCCACTGTTACATTGTCATGTGCAGGAGAGTTCTTTAGCAGACATTTTGAGCTAGATTTTTTTCTGCACTTTTTGTCTTTCTGCAGACTTCACATAAATGAGTAACCCACAGTTCACAGCATTTTGAGTTAATCGTAGGGTTACTGCATTACAAAAAAGGTTAAACAAACAGCCATGAGTGGAGGGACAAACCCCAACATTTCATGAAATGAGAGAGTAAGTGCATGATATAGGCTTTCATATACATGCAAGCAGTCCCTCTGATTGCTTGCATAAATATGATAGCCTGCACATCGAGTTTAATTGTCACTCATTTTTGCTTAATGATGCTATTTTGACAAACAGTGGTTGTCTGTAATATAGAAAGCCTGGATCACACTGAAACTGAATGCTGAAACTTGTTTAGGCAACATCAAGGTAACATCACATGATATGTTGCATTTGTGCCATTACCAAACCCTCATTAACTCACACAGGTGGCATAATTTAAGTCTTACACCTTAGGGTGGTGATTGTGAGTAGATCTGATTAGGGCCACTGCAAAATGTTCATAGTACTCTGACCTGCTCCTAGAGGAGTCCCCGGCTGGGCTCTGAGCAACAGTAGCTTAGACACTGTTTGGGTTTTCACCAGCCCTGTAGTCCTGGACCATGTCACCATGGATATAGCCTCAGTACAGTTAACCTCTTCCATCACGGTAGAGCCATGGCGCTGAGCACATTGTAGCTCCAAATGCACAGACTAGCAAAAAAAGAAAAAACAAAACACAAATAAACCCCTCTTACTTTAAAATGTGTATCAAATGCACTCTTTAATATATCATCTAACTCAGCTGTGCAGAAATCTTAAGAGAGGACTGGCATCATCACCCCTTTCTCCCTTTTCCCTAAAAGTATTCTAAAATACTAGAGTCGCCCCATAACATAACCACCATGTGCTTGTTTGTTCAAAGCCTTGTCACTCAAGAAAGAGCCCTAATCTTACTGTGTCTTCACTTAGAGCTACTGAATGAGGCCAGAAGTTCTCCAGCCGGGACTGATGGCACTGTTTTAGATCCCTGGTCTTCAGCAGTATGGCTCCCCGCCTCTCGTACCTGCTGGTGCAGGTGCCATATACATCTGCCTAAGGAAAGGAAAGAGGGAAACAAAGTTAATCACCCCGGGAAGAATTTCTTCATATATATGTACATTTGGGAAATTAATGGAAAAGAATTTGGTCACCATTAACCCACCTCATTTTCTAATTTCAGTTTGGAGGCCATGGGGGAGGTCTGGAGCATGCTCAGTAGAGCCTTTTTAATGTTGAGAGCCCACACCTGCTCCCCCTCCTGCAGACAGAGGGCCGTGACCTTTCCCCCCTGGAGGGAGAACTTGAGGCGTGTTCTCTCCAGTGACTCCCTGGGAAACAAAAACACCAGATGAGCCCCCCCCCTCCGAGACCAGAGGACACAGACAAGTGGAGCATCTGAACTGAGAATTGCATTCACAGAAAAACCAAAATGAGAGGACAGAATCACATACACACACAGACAGAAGGAATTCTGCACCCATTTACTCACCATCATCTGTGAAAACACACCAGACTGTATAGAATCTATACATGAGCATTACCTCAAACTTTTTAAATGCTGCACAGAATGCTCCTTTTGAGGGGAAATTCGTTTTATCTGTGGATTCCTTATCTGTAGAACAAGCACGAGCATGGAGTTTTATGCAGTTTTTTTTTTGTTTGTTTGTTTGTTTTGCACAAAATATTTTATTAAAGCTGACCTGCATCATTAGATGACACTTTGAGACCACGTCAATGTCAACCAAACAGTCCAAAGCCAGACCATTCCTGCCAACACTGGAGCCATGAAGGGTGCTGGTAATTGTCATGCTGTACCTGTAAGTATATCTCAACCCTTTCTGATAGGGCAAGTCAGAGGTAGGAAACCCTATCGACAGGAAACAACATATAATTTAAACATTTGGAAAGAAATTTTAAGGAAAAAAAACCCCTCCTAGTCAGTATGGATGGATTTGCTAGTGAGCTGTGCATGCATCCCCAAATCTGCCATAAAGCCTAAGTAACAGACAAAAATCTCACCAGAACAACTTGAATCACAGAGATTTGGCTTCACCTGAAGACAATCACCTACTGAACAGAAGAAAAAAAACCCTCAGATATACTGACAAAACATTACAACCCTCATCAAACTTCTATACATAACATCTACTATAGATGAACTCTGTTTTCACTGGAGAACAAACCATAAAACTTACCGTGTAACAGAAGAAAAATTAGTATACAATTGAGACGTACGAGCGATACAGCCATAGCAACCCAGAGTGACTACAGGTCTGAGTGCCTAGAGCCTCCACATATGAGTGAGATGAAAACCGAGTACTGTTCACAGCCACTGAATGACCAGGCTTGTACATGGGCTTCCTCTGTGACCCATACTGCTCACAGCAACCAATCAGGAAATACCTTCCAAGACTGGAGCTACAAACATTTGCCGAGCCAGTCACTTGACACAACACCGGGCCTCACAAAACATCAAGTTTTCTTACACCCTCGTTGACTTGAACAGACATAAGACGGGAGCCGGGTAAGGAGAGAAATTCAGGTTATAACAGGAAAGGTGGAAGCTGGAAGGATACTCAGTTGGAGATCAGGGTGTTTTCCAGGATTTTTAAACCGGGGTGTCACAGGGGGAACAAAGTAAGAAATATAAAATCCAAACCACTTAAAATAGGTAGGATGTGGACCAAAGCTCTGTATGGTGTTTTTCAAAACTTTTGTACAGTTCCAATGAGCTTGAAAGTCAATATTTGGTATGACCACCTTTATCCTTCAGCACAGCCTGAACTCTCTGAGGCAGCGTTCTTGACATGTCTTTCAGTAGTCTTCAGGAATAGTTCTCCAGGCTTCTTGAAGGACATTCAAAGCTCTACTTTGATGATCGCACACTGCTTCGATAATGTTGAGGTCCGGGCTCTGCAAAGGCCAATCCATGACTGATAGTGTTCCCTTGTGTGCTTTTCTATCCAGGTATGCTTTTACTGCACTGGCAATGTGTTTGAAATAATTGTCATGCTGAAAAATGAAGCCGTTGCCAATTAGATGCTTTCCAGATGGTGTTGCATTCTATATCAAAATCTGTTGGTGCTTTTCTGCATTCATAATTTCATCAGTGTTGACAAGATTCCAAACACCACTTCCTGAAATGTAGTTCCAAACCACGACTAGAGCCTCCACCGTGTTTTAGACACTCATTGTTATACCACTCTCCTGACCTCCTTTGTATATACTGAATTGTATTTACTGAATTTGAATTAAATATGTAAAATTTGGAATCATCACTCCATTAGACCTGTTGCCAATAATTTTCAGTTCAATTCAGTTCTTGTGGAACATTGTATACCTCAGCCTTTTCCCTCTGTTTCCCTTGCTTAAGAATGGCTTCTTGACAGCCACCCTTCCACTGAGACTGTTTCTGTGAGGCTTCAATGAACAATAGATGGATCAACTGAAGGGCCAGATGGATCTCTTAGCCCCTGAGTCAGGTCTTTTTCATATTTCTTAAGGTCTTTTAGATACAGTTCATCTGTGTTAGATAGTTCTTTTGTCCTCCACTTGTCCAGTTTCCTGTTTTAAAGACTCACTACACACCATGTTGAGATATTCCAACTTTTCAGCTAACAGCTCTTTGGGAATCACCTTGTTGGTCCAAAAATACAATTTTATTTCTGTCAAACTGTGTCATCTTTGGCATTTCTTATCAATTCAACTAAAGAAATGGGAACAGGCTGCTGGTAACAAAGACACCTTTGGCATTTCTCATAGGTTAAACTAAAGAAATGCAAACAATTTGTGTTTTTTGTGACAGGCTGTTAAAAGGAAAGTCCCTATACATTTTAAAATTGGTTCTTTGCTAAGTTGTGCAGACACAACACTATTTCATCCCTTGAGTTAGGTGCTTTTTCCATTCTTGAAGGATTCATAGGTCAGTGTTAAGTGGCTTTACAAACAAAAAACATTCCTCTTAAAATGGTCAGGTACAAGGACTGGACTGGAAATGAGTGAAAAAGCAGTCAATGTTCAAAGAAAATATTCGAAAGACCTTCAGAAAGCCTGGAGAACTGCTGCTCAAGACTACTTTGAAACATTACGGGGAAGCCCGGCTCGAGACTGGGAGCAAAATATAAAGAAATTAGGGGTGGATCAAGACTTTTGCACAGTACTATCACTACTGGGGCTTGGAGTAGGTCAGATCGTAGATGGGGGTGGTACCACCCCATCCTCCCCTTTAGCCGCACATATTTCTGACTCATATTTATCAGACAGGAGTGGCGAGCTGGGAACATTATGAAGAAATTGACAAAAAAAAAAAAGACAGACAGAGAACAGAACAATAAATCCTCTGGCACAACATATGCAAAGGCTACCACATTCCTTCTTCTATAGTGAAATAGACAAACTTTTTATATACGGCCGTCATTAATAAACCACACAAGCACTGTGGGTTTAAATGACTGAGGAGCTGATCCATAAACTCTTCAGAAGACAAAGAAACACAGCTGAGAGAAGTTCACGCACGAAAACAGGGACATCTAGTGTCTGCATGTTCTGGACAAAAACAGGTGGAAAAGTGGAGCCTTTGGCTGCTATGATGGCGCTTTGTAGAACAATTTTCACCCCCGCCACACAGCCACGTTCCTTATTCTCCGACTGCGCTTGAACTAAATTACACAACACGCCTTTCATCCATCTCCTTCCCCCCATCATTAAACAAACAGTCTTCCAGTGCCACCTACTTTCCACTATATACCCGAGGCCGCGATCCACGCCCGTGCTGCGACGTCAGTCACTGCGTGATTCTGGTTCGTGCCGCATTCAAGTCTCTGAAAAATCGTATTTTGCAACTTCCTTTTAAAAATGCCGTTAACCATCTGTCGCCACAGCTTTTATGGCATGAATCGGCATGAGTATTAAGTGCTGTTACACCTAGCACCTTAAATATGATTTAGTGTTGAAAAACATGACACGTTTGCACGTGTATTTTCGAGATATTATATTCAAATATTTCAGTTTTTTACGTTCAGTAGAGGAGTGAGTTTACTGTATCTGTTAAATAATATATATGTGAGTAATTGTAACTACAATAAGAGGGAATTATCCAGAACTTAATAGAAATTTAAAATATGACCCCCAAGAAAGTTTTCACCGATGAGCCTGAACGCCTTCTTAGTTCTGGACCAGGGGGCGTAGGTTTGACCGGCTTCTGGGAGGCTCAGACACAATGAACCGTCAGACAGTGTGGGGCACGCATGTTGGACCCGGAGATTTAGCACGGTCTTAGCGTATTATTACTCGTAAATGTGCATTTTCTTTGTTTACTAAGCGATTCTTGAACTACTGATACACTGTATGGCGGTAACAAGGCTCAGCTGGAAGCGGTTTCTTCGTCCAGTTTGATGAAAACGAGGTCGGGATCAGACGAACGCTACCGTTAGCCCCTCCTGGTCGATTTTTTTTCTTTTCTTTTAGCTAAAGACAACAAAACGGTAGATAACGATGTCGCTGATTGCGTCTTCTGATTATTTCGCTGCCGAGTGTCTGGTATCGATATCTAGCGGTCCTGTTCTACACAGACCCACCCCGGTCCCCGCCAACCAGCCTGCCACGATGGGCCTGCTCCCCGGGGAGCCCGAAGGGTCGAGTGAGGACAGGGAAGTGCGAGAGACGCTGAGGCTGGAGGGAGCTAACGTGGTTGCGGTGGCCGGTATCCTCACTGACCTGCACGGCAAGTTTCGCCCCATGTCGGCCTATTCGGAGAACAGCAACTCCTCATGCGGCGGGGAGAGCGGTTACACCACGTTGTCCGACCCGACTACCCCAACCATGACCCCCACCGCCACCCCGGTCCCCGGACAGCAGCAGCTCAGTGGGGGGATTGGAGGAGCAGGAGGGCTGAAGCGACATCGGTGCACTTTTGACGGATGTGACAGAGTTTATGGGAAATCTTCCCACCTGAAGGCACACGTCCGGACACACACAGGTATGGAGGGGACGACCATAACACACTGGTCACATCAGCAGTTCACATGCTGCGTATTTACACAGCTTTAGCTGGGTATAGCTAAACTCTGTACCCCCAACTTCTGCTTTTCTTGGTGCCATGCAAGCACACGGTTTTACCGTCTAGTCACACACAAATCCTGGGGTGGGGAGAGTGTTGTGCCATTCACTAACTACTGTAAGCATGGTGGCGGCTGTTTCTTTATCCCTTTACCATTTGGTAAAGTAATCTAGCCAAACAAAGGGGTAAAGCTTCTCTCGGAGACTGACAAAGAAGTAAACTAACAAAAGAACTGGGCTGGACGTTAAAACCTGTGACGAAGGTCTTCCTCCCGACTGGATTTGCATATGAAATGAACGTAAGACGAAACCTTAAAGTTGAAAGCGCTGAAATGATAGCGGGACGCGTAAAAGGCCGCAGCAAGTGCATGGTGCTGTTTAGTTTTTCTCTGGGCATCACACTCTCGACATCACCCATGCTGACAAGTTGAAATCTATCCTCTGCAGTGTGTAAATTAGTGATTAAATTTATCGATATCCAGTTCAGGATGCGCCACCCCTTTTCCATATATAGCCTTCTCATCACATTTGAGTCGTTTTCTGGTGAATACGTAATTGCATGTCACTATACTTCTGTTCAGTCCATACCCATGTGTATGTAATAAAGCTAGATTTGGTTGAGAATTGTCCCGTCACATAGCGTATCTGTAATCGTGAGCTTAGGTGCGATTTTCCTCGCAAATGTGGGGAATTGGTGTGTCCAGTGTCACTGAGCAGGCGCACATGGATTAAGGGCAGGAAACTGCTCAGAGACGGTGTTGTGGGAACGCCCACAGAGTTCTGCAGCAACAACGTGGCCAGGCTTTGTGATCTTGCAAATGGCACCGAGCATCCTACTCGCTTATCCTGGGTTTGACTCTAATTGCCTGACGGAGATTAAGACTAGTAGTAGCTCGGGAGCACTGGTCTTAAGCATATAAATATATATATATATATATATATATATATATATTCACGTATTTAACTATGTAGGGATTAGTATTTAAATCTATGACTATAAAAAGCAATGCAGGCGTTAAATTTGTGTCACAATCTTGAAATTAATCAGATTTCGCAGCTTCCTTATATTTTATTAGATATTAAATATTTGTGCAATGGTAAAAGTATAAGCACACAAATCCTGGTATTCCCTTTAATCAGAGAATTATGTAAGCTGTGACTGTGAAAACTACAATACAAGATAAGAATCGGTTTGGTTAATATGATGTATTAAGAGGTCAAATAAGGCACACATTAATTTTACATATTAGAGCTGAAACAGTGTGAAAGTTAATAAAGCCAAAACAGTTAATAAAGTTTTATTTTATCAGCTTTTCTTTTGAAATTTACAAGCAAAAATACTTGATGATAGCAGCTTCTCACATGTGAGCATTTGTTGGTCATTTTTGTTCTCTTTGGTGGTAAATTGAATAATTCAGGGTTTTTTTTGGGGGGGGGGTTAATGACCTGAGGCTGTAGAACATTTTTAGCAGCAGGCAGTGCTCACTTCCTCTGATATTTTATAGACCAAATGTTACTCAGTTAATTGCAGAAATTCACACATTAACTAATTGTCAATAATCCAATGAAAATGGTGCATTTTGGTTTCCTTTTATCTATGCAATCCTTTATTGTAAAATTGGTTTAATGTAATCACTGAGTATAGAAGTCAGAGTGAAGGGGTAGCATTTATGTTCCTGTATTTTTTTCTCTGTTTAGTCATGAAACACTTGTGTGTTTTTACTGTAAACCTGGCAACTGATTTCTCTCTGCTCTCTTTTGCCTCCATGTCCCAGGGGAGAGGCCCTTCCCGTGCGCCTGGCCTAACTGTGCGAAGAAGTTGCCCGCTCTGATGAGCTCGCACGCCACACTCGCACACACACGGGGGAAAACGCTTCCAGTGCCCACTGTGCAATAAGCGCTTCATGCGGAGTGACCACCTGATCAAGCACGCCCGCCGTCATCCCGACTTCAAGCCATCCATGTTGGGGCGCAACAGAGGCGCGTCCTCTGCTTCTAAACCAGCCGTGCACAATTAGGATGGTGTGGGTTGCTGTGCACTGCAATTGACAGGAGCACAAGACGGTCATGTTGGTTTCAAGGAAATCGACTACAATCACATCCACTAGTTAGGATTTAGCAATGCTGTGTTGCACAAAAAAAAAATGTGCACGTACACACACACACAGAGCTGGATGGGGGGTGGGGGGTGGCATCGCCTCGTCTCTCTCTATCCATACAGTTGAATTACGTGAACACTGTCCACCTACAGGACACAACCAGGGTTGGGTTTTAAATTTGTTAAAAGAAGTGGGGACTTGTTAAGAAATGAGCTTTTTGATTTTGCTTGCCGTTTCCTGAAAGCAAGACTTTGGACCTACTGTACTTCCATTTACATCACCAGTTACATGTGCGCATGTGTGTGTTGTGTTTACAATATGGCAGGCTAAGCTAAGCCTCACAAAACACAGTAATGATAGAGTGAAATGGAATCACTGCAGTTAAGGACAGTTGGTAGCATGAAGATAGACTTACTGCAGGATGATATAAGAATGTAGTTTTTAAACAATAGCGGTGATATTAGACCACAAAACAGTATTATGGATGCGATATTAACATGGTCAGTTGTGTTTTTGTCTAATTCACTAAATTTAATATCATACAAAAGTCTAAGGATGCCTTGGAGAAATCCTAAGCAATGATTTGCAATAATGGCCTGATAAAATAAAAATATAAGGTTTTAATTGCCATAGAAACACACACAACTAGCACAAAAGAGGGGGGGGCATTCGTTTAAACCAAAAACAAATCAAGAATACCTCCTTGTGGCTAACCACCTAACGGCAGCGTACGTTTACCGCAGTAAATGTTTTTTCATCCTTTTATGATCTTTTGATTTCAGGATTCGGTAAAAGCAGGAATCACGAAGCAGGTCTGAGTCGATTAAAATCAAACCCAACCCTGAACAGAACGTCGTCGTCTCAAACTGAAACAGTTTCACAGATTGCAGGGATTTTTTTAGGTTTTTTTTGTACAAATCTGCACATTCATCATCATCAGCAGCCAAATACTCCTCTCTGGTTTCTTGTGGTTAATTTCTGCTTTGTTGTTGTGCTTTTCAGTAACCTTTATTTACCACGAGTAGCACAAAATTGTGATAGTAGGTAGCGAGGCGATGGCTAGACGCTTTTTAAAGTTTCTTTGTTGTTTTTTTTAGTTTTTATTGTAGCTTTGCTGATATTAAGTTTTAGTGATGACACATTCCTTCATGTTTTTTTACTTTTTAGTAACCATCTCCATTGAAGTCAAGTTAACGTATATTCAATTCAATTGTAGATCAAATATTCATTATACCCTGAAGTGGATCAAATTTCAAAAGTTGTTTGCACGTCATCATTAAGGCTCCACCATTTATCATCAATGAAATGCTGATACATAATACACGGCAGTATTATGTCTAAACCTGATGCAAATGTATATAAGCTTTAAGCTTTTAACGTAGAAAAATGGTAATGCTACTAGCAGGAGAAATAATACACGTGATGAATTGTAGTCCTTATATTAGGGGTAACATATGTACGCTTGGTAGAATGGCATTGCCTGTGAGTGTTGTGTGTGTGGTTTTTTTTATTTTTAATTTACTTTTTTTTTTTTTAATGTAGTGACAGAAATGAGAAATGTTTGTATGCAATAGTATTGAAATAATTTGGGGGGGGGGGAGTTGAATTTTTTCTTTTTTTCTGTTTTTTTTTTTAAGCCTGCTGCCTTCAAAGTAAAAGCATTCACTTCGTTGTCAGGGTTGTGGAGACAGATGATTAAAAATATACAGATGTGCCAGATGTTTCTTTTAACAGCAGATAAATCAGATTCTCATGAGTAATGTCGGGGGGAGAAAAAGTTCTTACTCTGATCATGTTCTTTATATTTGCGTGCAGCCATTAATAATATTCAGGGATGCACTGATTGTGAAATTCCAGGCTGATTCCAATGTTTAAAACTAAAATTTGGCCAGTATCCAATTCCAATGTTTTTACCACTCGTGCATTTTCTTTTTCTTGTTGTTTATCCGCTCTTTTAAAACCTGGAAACAAAGTAAACCCCATTATGTAAAACCACTTTGAACATTTTACAGGTATTGCATATATATCAGTGCATCCCTGGTGATAAGATTTCCACATGTGTTTGACTATAATATGTGATACACAAATGTGGATTTAATTGGAGCCTGTTCAGGTTTTCAGGCATCCTGGCACCTAAATATATATGATGATCAGTTTTGATTTCAGGAATAAACTCATGAAAATTTGTATCCACAATTTACTAAGTTAATCCAGACTGTAATGTAATTAATGTATTTGAAACCCATTTGTAGTGTCCAGGTCTGATTGGAGAGGGTATGTGTGCGTGTGTGTGGTTTTTTTTTTATATATATATAATATATTTCCTCACCGTCTGTCCCACTCATGGACGTATTCCTTTAACTCAGTGAACACTTCTTCAGGAAACTCTGAAAGCCTTAAACTATGTCATAACTACTTTGCACCATGTTTACAGTTGAATCATTGTATAGGTGTGTGTGCCCTCTTGTGGGTGCATTACAGAAACTCATTATGCAATACGCACTTTTTTCTCACAGGTGTATTTGGCTGGATAGTGTAATGGCTTGCACTGTTACTGTGCTACTACAAGCGGGCACTGTGGAACCTTGGTGATGTGTTGATAACCAGTGGTTTGTAAAAACTGCCTTTTCCAAGTGCTGTAGGAAGCGTGATTTAAAAAAAACTGGGTAGTTTGTTTCTTTTAATTTCCCTTTTTTTTTTCTTACCCCTCCCTAGTGTTTTGTTAGTCATCTGGGCCATCTATTGTGAAATTTGTGTTTATTTCCTATATGGGATTGGCTTCCATTATTGTTCCCAGACCTGTTGACTTTCTCTCCTCCACACAAAGAATGCCTACTTCATTTATGTCACGCCATCTTCACG
Organism: Pterophyllum scalare; assembly: GCA_024447675.2. Lineage (NCBI taxonomy): Eukaryota > Metazoa > Chordata > Actinopteri > Cichliformes > Cichlidae > Pterophyllum > Pterophyllum scalare. The sequence continues at coordinate 41,171 of JAMQGT020000093.1, forward strand.
TACCAGTTGATTTCATTTTAATTGGAGCTGTATTCTTTGAAGTGAATGCCAAGCTTTGAAAGTTATTTCTTCTCTGGAGGTTCGATCTGTTGAAAGTTTTCGGTTGCTGCTGGCAGTAACCTTGAACGAGTGGATTGTTTATCAAAAGAACAAACGCAGCGTACTTGTTTTTCTTGTTTTCAAGTGGAAAATGACTTCCTTCCATCTCACCTCACAGATGGAAATCTCATCTGATATAGACTCTCAAGCTATAATGTCACAAAAAGAACATACCTCACTCTTAGCTGTTTCCTCTTTTCCAGTGTCTGAAAAAAATCAAAATCCATCCAACTCGTCTTTCAGAAACTCCTATAAAAGCCATTGAGCCTTGGATTTCAAAAGAATTGTTTTTATCAGCCACATGGCCTGTTATGTACCCTCGTCCTTACTGACTATATGCAACACCTTTACTACCTGTGTAGCTGCAGAATCCCCCCCCCCAATAACCTGTTGTTGTGAATAGATGGTAGTAGATTAATCTCCATAGTCACTAAAGCTCAGATCTACAAAGGGGAAACCTCACTACTTGCTGGAGCAGAAGTTGAAAGGGGGCATTTAAATACAAAGTAAAATATTTGCAGACTGTTATTTTACTGAAAACGATGATTGAATATGCTCAGTCCAAATCTGTTCGCTCATATCACTGAATGTGGCTTCAAGTTAAGTCCGTTTTGGATTTAATTCTTGCTGTGCTGCCTCACCTCGGGGGGGCAATAATTTCTCTTGTCACCACACTATCTCAGATATGCACATTGTACAGAAGTGGATGTTCTTTTTTTTTTTTTTTTTAAATTGATGCTAATTTTTACATTAATGTAATTTTTTAAAAAATCCTCTTATCAAAGCTTTAGTTAAGGTAAATAGGAGGAACTGTGGAACTAAATAATTGCTGCAACAAGCTGTTTTGATATTTATATTCTCAGGTGTCTTAAATTTTCAGCATTGGAGTTCCAATATTTCCCGTGCAACACCGAACTTAAAAGCGTGGTTTTATTTCTTATGTTATGCTGATTAATTTATTACATATCGGAAACGTATATGGTTTGTGTGGTTTAATTATTCTTTTCATAACTCATTTTGTGACGTGGAACAGTACTAATATTAAATGATTCCAATGTTTGCTTGACCTGTGCTATTTTTAAGAAATAAAAATTCTTGAGTTGATATTGCTTTTCTTTTTGTGCCTTTTTTTCTTTCTGTCTAATAAAGCCAAAGTGTAAAATATACTGATGGATGTGATAGTACCGTACATTAGGCTACACATGATAACCTTTAACTGTAGCATACTAGTAGCCTATTGGCTGTATTTATTATAAAGTTTTATTAATGCCTTATTCTGCAGGAATAGCCATTATTTAAGCTTTAACTCAATAAGCCCCTAATTACTCCTTATTGGTAGTAAATTAAGTTACATGCATTATGGTCTTAATATACTTTGCTCATTATGGACCTTTTAAGGTGGCGCTAACCCCCTTAAAAGGCTTTTAAAGTCTGTTATGTAAAAGAACAAAACTACAACTGTGACTAGTATCCAACTAACTTTTAATTTATGCCTTTCAAAGCTAGATATAATCCCAATTCTAAAGTGAGATTTGCTCATAAAAAGGCTTACTGCCCACTTTATTAGTTACACCTTGATAATACAGGGTTGAACTACCTCCCTTTTTTTATTGACATGATAGCATCTCACATTTGCTGCACATCCGTGACGAGAATCTCCCGTTCAACCACATCCCAAAGGTGCTCTACTGGATTGAGATCTGGTGACTGTGGAGAATATTTAAGTCCAGTGGAACTCACTGTCATGTCAAAGAAACCAGTGTGAGGTGATTTGTGACATCCTGCTCTATCAGAAGATGGACACACTGATTATAAATGGATGGATTTGGTCAACAACAATAGTCAGGTAGGTAGCCAACAGCAGCCTGCACTGCTAATACAAGGCAAGATGGATGCATGCTTTCACGTTTTTTACACCAAAATCTACCATCCAAACCTAACACCCAAATATAGCAACAGAAATTGAGACTAATGAGATGAAGCAACAAAGCATCTGCTTCAGGGTTCGATTTACTGTGCAGGCATAGATGCTCTTCTGCATACTTTGGTTGTAACAATGGTTATTTGAGTCACTGTTGCCTTTCTATCAGCTCAAAGTCACTCTCATCTAACCTCTTGCATTTTCATCCAGAGAACTGCTGCTCACTGGATATTCTCTCTTTTTCAGATTGTTCTCTGTAAACTCCAGAGATGGCTGTGTGGGAAATTCCCAGTAGAAATACTCAGACCAGCCTGTCAGGCACCAGCAACCACGCCACGTTCAAAGTCCCTTAAGTCATCTTTCTTCCCCATTCTGATGCTCAGTTGGAGTATATTATTAATCCACCTACATACACATACCTGCATGCAGTCCATTCACACACAGTATGACACTTTTCATGTAATTCAGCAGATTTGGTAAACATTTATCTTTATGGCATAAATAAACTGCATAATTTATATCAAAATGCAATTGCTTCTCAAAAACAATGACCCTAAAACAACACAAAAACACAACCTTTTCTACCTCTGCTGAGCAAAACATATTAAGATAGGTTGTTATACATATATTATTATTTACTATAAATAATCAGTCATTAGGAGGTTATTTGTCAAGTTCTACAGCTGTAGAACTTAATCATTCAAAATAAGGCATTAATATAGGCTTCTTAGTGGATAAAAAAGAGCCATTAGGCTGCTAATAGGCATGCTAATCAAAGAATAAATAACAATAGTATATGTGTAGCTGAATATAAAGTGTTCCCATAAAAGTTTTAAAAACATGTCATACTTTATATTGATAGTGTGAGGAGCAGAAACCTCAGTTAAAGGTTATAGGTCAGGTGGCTTTGAGCAAAGCGATGTTACCTCCTGAGAGATAAATGTGACACTGTGACTCAGTGCTTCACCCAACGTGGGGTTTGAACTTTAAATGTGGTGTTACTGTGTGTAGGGCAGCTGCAGTATATGATATGAGACTCCATCTTGGACTCATCTATAAGAGACCTCTTTTCTCTTGAAATGGTAGGTTCACTTTTATACAATGCAATTGCCACCATGAAGACAAAGATCAGCTTCCTGTAACACCTCATTTTATATTTAAGGTCCTTATAATAGACTATTACATACCCATTTCTTGTCATTAGTACATACACAGTTACTTTTCTTACAGACATTATCTCACAAAACTGTGATAGTTATTAGTACATTTACAGTTAAAGGAGAAACATCTGTTGAAAATAATAGAATTGATAGTTTAATGAAGATATTTCTCTCACTATAAGTTGATATTTTACATAACAAGAAACTTCTATATGTTGTCAGTGTGCCATAATCAGAAACCCACAAAAATGTGGGTTGGCCAATGTTATGTTATTATCAGCTATGTATCAGCATGCATGATATCCAAAATGCACTGATTTGAATTTATTTTTATTAAAAAAGCAGAGAAATACAGTACCGCAGAAAAAAATGGTGTCATTTAAAAAGGAAAGACAGTTTGCAGCGGAGTACAAACCACACCTGAGCACACAGAGCACAGTGTCTTTACAGTAAGTTTCAAGCAGATTTGGGAAATACATTATTGGGAAGGTAGTAAACAATGGTCCTATTGCTTCCTTTTTCATTATAACCTTAACAAATGCTGAATATCAGTCTTTCATTTTCTGTCAGTATCAGCCTAAAAAAAACATCCAGTATGACTCAGCCTGTACTGAAAAAAAGGTGTCATAATAATAATAAAATGTGCAAACATTCATGGAAATACAATAAAAATAGAGTTTGTACAATTCTAACAAGTTTGAAAGTCAATATTTGGTGTGACCGCCTTTATTCTTCAGCACAGCCTGAGCTCTCTGAGGCAGTTTTCTTCTCATTTCCTTCAGTAGTCTTCAGGAATAGTTCTCCAGGCTTTATGAGGGACATTCAAAGCTCTTCTTTGGATGGTGGCTGCTTTTTGTTCTGTTCTCTGTCAAGATGATCCCACTCTGCTTCAATAATGTTGAGATCCGGGCTCTGGGGATGCAGATCCATGACTGATAGTGTTCCACTGTGTGTTTTTCTATCCAGGTATGTTTTTACTGCACTGGCAGTGTGTTTGGGATCATTGCCATGCTGGAAAATGAAGATGTTGCCAATCAAATTCTGTCCAAATGGTATTGCATTTTGGATCACCGACTGTATCTCTCTCCTGACCTCCTCCGTACATACTGATGACTATTTGAATTACAATTTTCAAATTTGGATTCATCACTCCATCAGACGTGTGGATCTTCAGTTCAGTTCTTGTGTAATGTGGCATACCTCAGCCTTTTCTCCCTGTTTTCCTCTCGCATCTTGACAGCCACCCTTCCACTGAGACCATTTCTGATAAGGCTTCAGTGAACAGCAGATGGATCAAATGTGTCAGGTCTTTGCTGGATCCCCCCATTTAAGGACATGGCTTTCAGACACAATTCATCTGCTGTAGATAGTATAGGTCTGCCACTTCTTCTATTGTCCTCCACTTTTCCAGTTTCCTTAAATGTTTTTATGGACACAATGCACACCATGTTGAAGAGATATGCCAGGTTTTCAGCTAACAGCTCTTTGGAAATCACCTTCTCGGTGCAAAAAATACTATTTTATCTGTCAAACTGTGTTATCTTTGGCATTTCTCATCAATTCAACTAAAGAAATGGGAACAGGCTGCTAGTAACAAAGATACAATTTAAAATTGGCTCTTTGCTGAGTTATCTGTTTTGACTAGACACAACACTGGCTCATGCCTTGAGTCATTCAAGCACTTTTTTTTTAATGTTTGAATGATTCACAGGTCAGTGTAGCTTAACTCATCCAATTCAGGTTCGCATTTTTGGACTGTAGGAGGGAGCCAGAGTACCTGAAGAGAACATGCAAACCCAGACTGTATTCAAACCCAGGACTTTCTTGCTGTGTGGCAACAGTGCTGACCATTGCACCGCCATGCTACCCCAAACAAAAAACATTCCTCTGAAAATGGTCAGGTACAAGGACTCGACTGAACATGATCGAAAAATCAGCCAATGCCCAACTTTGAAAGCCAACCTGGAGAACTGTCACTCAAGACCATTATAAAAAAATGAATAGACAGTATTTGTGGCTCCTTGGGAGCAAAACATAAAGAAATGAGGGATGGCAACAGACTTTTGCACAGTACTGTATTGGAAGTGTATTACTGAAAAGCATTTTGTTAGAACAAGGAACGATTAATGTTCTAATGAAAATTAGGCAATTCTTTCTAGCATGTTAACACTGAAATGCATTTTCAGGCATTTATTGCTTAATTATTATTATTATTACAATATATTACTCCTAAAAAAACTTTATTTTGCAAAAACACGTGCACTGCTATTTGCCAGTCTTGGGGCTTGGAAAGCTGGATTACTACCAAGTCCTCAAAAAACTTCTGACTTGACTCTGGATCAGCTGGTTTGTGTTTGTACAACAAATGTTCTTTTTTTTTCTTGAATGCCTGTCTTTATAGAATAATTCACACCAACACTCCAGGAAGTTTTGCATACAAACATTATTTTTATTTATATCCAAATCTGGGACTAGACAGTGTTCCAGCTGAGAAAATAAGAATACACCACACAGGAAAGGAAGGGAGTAGAATGAGTAGAATGTCATGATGAGCCACATATCGAAATCCTACTTCCTCAGATTCATGCTTGCAAAAGAGTTTTGTTTTTGTTCCAGTCTGTTTCTGTGGCTTCAACATCCCCTTCAGTGAGTCTCTATGTCGTTGCTGGGCTCACCCATAAGTGTTGCACTTGCATGTTTCAGGTCATCAGATAAATTTTAATATTAGCCAAAGATAATCTGAGTAAATACAAAAGGCAGTTTTTAAATTATGTTTCATTTATTAAGCTATCTAAACCTTTTTGTTAAATCATGAATTAACTGTGATTAACCACATTTCTTTTGAAAGCTGAGTTTAATTTCATTGGCCACACCCAGGCCTGATCACTGGCAGATCTGCTGAACCTGTTGAAATCACCTAAATAGAACCTGTCTGACAAAGTGAAGCTAAAAGATCTCAAAAAGCAACGTGTCATGCCACAGTCTAAAGAAAGGGACTCCAGTGAACCACAATGAGAGCTGTTATCCACAAATGGAGGAAAATTGGAACAGTGGTGAACCTTCCCAGAAGTGGCCAGCCTACCAAAATTACTCCAAGAGTAATTGTGATGTTTTGAAATGACCTTGAACAGGCTGTTCATCCTTGAAAACCCTCCAAAGTGGCTGAATTAAAACAATTCTGCAAAGAAGAGTGGGCCAAAATTCCTCCACAGCAATGTGAAAGACTCATTACTCATTACTGCAAACACTTGATTGCAGTTTTTGCTGCCAAGAGTGGAACAACCAGTTATTAGGTTTAGAGGACAATTACTTTTTCACACAGGGCCAGCTAGGTAAAAACTGCATTTTGTATTTACTCAGGTTATCATTGTCTGATCAGAAGTGTCTGTAAGCATGAAAGAAATGCAAAAAAATAATAAAACAGCAAGGGGAAATACATTTTCACAGCACTGAATGTTATCTGTGTTCTGCCCTCTCCTAGTTTTGGTAAATGGACTGTAATTTATACTCTCACCTTGCAATCAAAGCACTTCTTTACAATTGCAAGCTGAATCAATAGACACATTTTTAATGGTCACACACACATGCAAACCCAGATGGATGCATCAGGTGGTACTATGGGTTCAGCATCTTTCCAAGAACACGTTAACACACAGGAGCTGGGGATCAAACCATTGACCCACTGAACAGCAGACAACTTGCTCCAAAGCCTGAGCCTCATAAATAATACGATTTTTTTTTGGGGGGGGGGGTTATAAGTGGGTAGCTAGTGAGGAGTGTAAGAGGTTATTTAAAATAAATACAAATAAATACAAATTCTGAGTAATTTCAGGCTTCTAAAGTTGACTTCCACATTACATTGGTCGAATGTGTGTGTTTTGAAATTAACATCATTCAAAAAGGCAGGTTTAGTCTAATTTAAATGAAAAGAAAATCTCACCCTTGAAAACAACCACGATGAAAATGGCCACCATCTTGAGTTGGGCTTCATCAGAAAAGTAATCATAAAAGAGTAAATGTGCCAATTTTGGTACATGTATGATTTCCCTGTAATGTTAATTCATCTGCTGCACTATAACCAGTGGAGCAAAGGCTAAAACTCACATACATGGGGTCTCACGCTCTGCACACTGTCCATAATTCCCACCAGCCAGCTGTGAAATCGCTGCCAAAATATCACTTCACTCTCCAGCAGAACCACCCGCTGTAGTTCTTGCTGCACCACCTAGTGGGCGGCACACACCAGCTATAATTATTATAAGCGCTTCACTACTCACTGTAGCTGAGCTGTTATTACTAAAATGAAAGTCTTCAGTGCACAGTTAAAGTCTGCACCTGCTGAGGAAGCAGCTGACCTCCTCTGTAGTCACAGTCAGTGTCTATAGCCATGTCCTGCAGGACATGCAAACAAATACAGTTTTCCAAACATATTTTTAATGGCGTTTTCCAGCATGCAAATTATCATAATAGAATCATCATATCTCAAATTTGAACTTCGAGCTTTCACAACATCAGATTTTCACTACATGGCTCAAATACCAATCAGTGCATTCTTCAGTTCTACACTCCAAGCTCTGCCAGATTGTTCGGTCTAACAGTGTGCCTAACTGTCCTGAATGACATGCTTGCCCAGAACCTCTCAAGCTTCACCTTCCAGCCAGAGATCCAGATCTTTTAGTCAGTCTGCTTTGCACCTCTGGGAAATGTAGCTCAGCATTACTCAATTTAAAACTTTCAATAAAACTCATTCTAACTTGTTACATATAAAAGAAGGTCATCCTGGATATACATAACACTTTTCAGGACCTTTGTTGTGTCTGTTCCAACATTTTTGAGATGCGTTGCTGCCATCAAATTCAAAATGAAATATCTTTCTTAAAATGGTACATTTTCTCAGTTGAAACATTTAATTTGTTTTCTATTTTCTATTGTGAATATGTTTATGTGGCTAACAATTTCAGAATTGTTTTTGTGCTTTGTCCAACTTTATGTGTCACATTTTCACTCAAGTTAAAATGTTGCAAAATGTGACAATAGTTAAGGTGTGCTTCTCGCTGGGTACTTTTCTGATTACCATTTACATTTGATTACCTACTTATGCATCAATAATAATAGAATCACACAATAATTAAATCTTTAATACGTGTTCTCATAATGCTGAACAATAATCCTGATAAATTTTGTTATGTAATTATGTTTTTTTTTTACCTTTTGCTTGTGATCACTTCTGCCACTACTGAATGCAGAGAGCTGTATGTCACTTGCCATTCGCAGCTGTCAGTGTAGCATTAATGCCATGGATGAAATCCTCCCCCTTTGGTCTGAGAGCTGTTTCAGACTGTGGAGGTGAATAAGTGTCTGTTTTAGTTTAAATGGTGCATTGTAACTGGAAAACATTTCCTCAGCCTTAAAAAATGCCATCAAATCTCATTTTCCTTTGTTTTTTTTTTAAATTGTTTAATATTCATTTATCCATGTAGCAAACTGGAAATACATCTTACATGAAACACTGAGATACAGTAAATCTACCTTTTAACTGCAGGTCCTTGGTTTCAGTGGAATTTATTGGCTACAGAAGAAAATGGCAAAGTGACAGCCAGAAACACAGGAGGAAGGCATGTGTGTGCTCTGTGCAAAAAGAAAAAAGTGAGCAAAGACTTAACATGGACTATGGTTATAGATTCAACCTCATGATGCAGAATTCAGGTAAATGCTTTCTAGATGTCTCAGTCAGTGTGTGGGTAAAACTCTCCAGGTCATGTCAGTGAACAATAATAACATATCTAATAGTCTGTTGCAAACATGCTTCTAAACATCTCCATGGTTACAAATGAATCAGATCTCATTGCAAATATTGATTTAATTTCACCTCTCACATTGCTGTTTAATATTGTTTTGATGAGACAATGTCTCACTAAAATTTTGTCTGACTAAGTTCATCTGGCAGCTGTGAGTGCAGAGCCCTTTATACCTGTATAACAACTGTGACCTTTTTATTCTGGGAGTGTCTTAAAGTAAATGAGTATAATAATTAAAGATTTTTGGATTAAAACATCCAAAAAATATCAAGCGGGATTACTACCATCCCATTCAAACAGTATTAGGACATTACATATTAAACTGTGTTGCAAACTGTTGTCCACACTGTGGTCAGAGGCTGCACTGAGATCACCAAGAGCATTACAGAAATTAGTGCAGTTAAACTGCAGCAAACCAAAAATGATCTTAATGACTTCACTGCTATTAATATATGCACCGATCAGGCACAACATTATGGCCACTGACAGGTGAAGTGAATAACAGTGATTATGTCTTCATTATGGCACCTGTTGGTGGGTGGGATTTATTAGGGAGCAAGTGAACATTTTGTCCTCAAAGCTGATGTGTTAGAGTTTGAGAAGAGCAGTTTTGGCAGCAAAAGGGGGACCAACACAATATTGGCCAGGTGTTCATAATGTTGTGCCCGATTGGTGTTTGTTTTGCTTTTAAACTCACTATAAATGAAGCAGTCACTGAAATAATAATGAGCCAGTAGAGGTCAGTTAACCAGATGCCTGCATTGTGCTTTGGGTAGTCCATTATGTCAGTGCATCCAAGCAGTAAGACAGTATGAATGATCTGTTAGAGATGAGGCTGATGATCAGTGCTGTGGGATTCAGCAGGGAGGACTGGGAGGACTCATTCTGGGCTTTCTGGAGGAGCTGGTGTGCTGAACCTTCCAGCTTTAACCACAAAATACAATCTGAATCCCACAAACTCAAAAGTCACACTTCCAAAAGTGCAACTTTATGACTGTATCATCAGAGTGGGTAAACTCAAATAGAGAGAGAGAATCTGAATCCCTGGCCTTACACGGAAATGACAACAATCATAATGATGCAGTAACTCATTTAGTTCATACGGTACTATGCAAAAGTCCCGAGCATTGACGGAGCGGTCTCCAGCTCTACACGGACAACAAGAAATGTTTCCACACGGACGATTTTGAATGCAACACGGCATAACGGCGCTCTTCCATGCTGTGACAGCGTCATGGCGTTACATTGTGGTCACTGAGCCACTCTTTTGCCTGCAGCTCCGTGTAGTAATGAAAATGTCGGGAGCGTCAGACGGAGCAGAAGTGCCGGAGAAACGTCCCCCTCCGAACTGGATCCTGCAGCATCCCGCGGTGAGTGTTAGAGGAGCTCCGTGTGAGGTGCAGGCAGAAGGTGTGCAGGGAGAGTACTGGAAGTAATCAGCTGTGTGTGTGTGTGTGTGTGTTAGTACCAGCAGATGAAGGACCTACTGGTTGGGGACAGCGCTCAGGTGCATGCAGCTTTTCTTGTGTACATGGATCTTACTGAAGGTGAGTTTGACACGATTTTGAAAAACAGAAGTCAGTTTGAGTGTTTTGTGTTTGTGTGGGAGTTTGGATTTATTTGTTCAGCTCTTCCTCTTTTCTTAATAAATTGTGTTATTTGGGTTAAAAGCACAAAGTTAAGTTCAAACTGGAAGAAAGTAAATGAGGCTGCACGCTCACACAGTGTTTCCTGTCCTCATTAGTGCGCCGCTGGAAAGAGGTGTCCTGTGTGAAGAGTCCTGAGCTGCAGGTGGTTTTACTAGAAGCGAGGGAGAAGGAAGGAGCGCCGGTTCAGATGGTCCTTCCCCTGCCTGTTCATTGTTCTTTGAGCCATAAAAGGTATTTAGACACTGGACGAGCTCCCACATTTTGCCCTCACAGGTTACCCTCCCAAACCTCTGAATCTTAGGGCTTCTTCCTCTCTGCTGTGCAGCATACGACAGGTGCTGGACAGAGGCTTTCCTATGCTGCTATGTGCCGTAGCAGCTGACTCCACGCTCGTCTACCAGAGGATGACTGACGGGCTGGTGACGCCGGAACCTCCTGTAGGCCCTTTTCAGGATGTGGGACGTCGGCAGCAGCGGAAGAGACGGCAGCAGAGCTGAGCAGCTGATTGAGAACACAATGAATCACTGGAAAGCAGAAAGAGCACCAGGAAGATGGAAGAGAGTCCCATATGGCCCTTCAGGTTGCGCATGTGATTGTTAGAACAACCCTGGGGCAAACTGTGGCATCGTGGCGTTTACCTCAGATGCTTTCATGTTGATAGGATAGGTTAAGGCAAAGAGGTAAAATTAACTTTAGGAAGAGGGCGCAGAGATTAGAAAGAACACAGTTCAGTTCCTTTTTTTTTTTTTTAAATGACTGTTTAACTCTTTTAACATCTTGTTACACCCTGGAGGGCCGGGGTTTGTTTGTGTGTATGTACACTACAAAGTCGACTAGGAGTTTTTACAGTGTGTTCAGGGGTGCTATACTTCATGTGTTTCCATGCCTCCATCAAAAGCGTCTCAGTGGGACCGGCTGAGTCAGCATCCACAAAACCTACAACTAGTGTTTTGTTTGTTTGCGGTTGATTAAGAAATGTGGCGCTTGCATGTTCTCCATGGGTTCACTGGTTTTCTCCTACAGTCCAAAGGACATGCATGTTAGGTTAATGGGTGACTCTAAACAAGCAGTTAAGAAAATGGATTGATAGATGGAAGTAGAAGCTAAAGCTGTATACGGGTGTAGGTTTTGTTTCTGCACTTGGCATTTCTTAATTTCTGGTTAATTTTGTACCTTTTCTGCATCTGTTCACATTCGTGTGCTAAATATTTTGGGGGAGTGTGTGTGTGTCCCTGAAATCTACACCTATGCTATATCAAGAGATTTGTTTTAATCATGAATTCATGCAGTGGTTTTGTTGACTTTCTTAAACATGACTATTAAGACATACTATAAATGCCAGTCATGTTATTTCTTTTAAATGTGCCTTATTTTGAAATGACTCTCAGGTGTGAGAGCGAGACTAACAGTGTGTTATGATTAGAAAATGTTTTGTTCTAAAATGACTTTTTTTTCTTTTTTTAATTTGAGGGAAAAAAATCCAAAGTACAATTTAAGCAGGCTGTTTTATTTTAAAATGTAGCCACAAATAAAGCTGAGGAGGCCGAGTGCGATTTGAGGAAATTTCTTTCAAGAAGGACGATAAAGGAAACTGTGTAGGAAATGGCTGTTTTTCACAGCAGGCAGTTTGACAGGAAATGGCAGGTAAACAGGTGTTACTGATGAGATGAACAAAGTTTCTTTTCCATTTTGGTGCAGAGCTTTAATCAGTGTGATTAGTAACACCTGTGCTTACCTGCCGTTTCATGTTAAAATGGCTGCTGAAAACAGTCAGTTAGTGAGCCAGCGTGTTGCTTTTAGCTTGTCAATAAAAGCAGCAAATTGTTTCCTGCGTGGGTTTGTGCACTTGTTAAATAATGCTAAAATAGCTCAAAGTCAGACATTTCTTTTTCATTTTAGGGTGTAGAGATACCAGCACTGGTGCACATAATGTTTACCAATTATCAAAAATGCAGAAATTTTGATTTCAAAATTGTGGCCATTAAACAGTTTGTCCACCAGAGACCACTGATAAGTTATTGCTGAAAATGAATACTAATCTGTCTCAAATTCTTACTGACATTAAGTACATTTTAGTTTTTTATATATATATATTCAGATTGATCTTGAAGTGTCAGTTGTTGCTGCCCATCAGTCTAGGAAGGCCTTTAAGTTGATTTCCAAACTATTTGAAGTCCATCATTCTGCAGTGAGAAAGATTTACAAGTGGAAAACGTTCAGCTGCCAGTCTACATCCAAATTTATTCTAGGTTCAGACTGTGCAACACTCAGAGAAACTGCAAATGACCCAAGAGCCACATCTCAGATTCTGCAGGCCCCAGTTAACATGTTAAAGTTCATGACAGCATGATCATGAAAAGGTTGAACAAGTGTGGTTTGTTTGGAAGGGTTGCCAGGAGAAAGCTTCTCTCTAAAAAGAACTTGACAGCACAGCTTAGGTTTGCAAAGCTGCATCTGAACAGAGCACAAGACTTGTGAAACAGTGTCATTTGGACAGATGAGACCAAAGTGGAGATGTTCAGTCATTATGCACAGCACCATGTTTGGAGAAAACCAAACAGCATATCAGCACAAACACCTCATACCAACTGTCAGTGCGGTGGTGGAAGGGTGATGGTTTGGGCTTGCTTTGCAGCCACAGGACCTGGGCATCTTGCAGTCATTGAGTTGACCATGAACTCCTCTGTATACCAAAGCGTTCTAGAGTCTCATGTGAGGCCATCAGTCTGATGGGTAAAGCTTGGTTGAAATTGGGTCAAGCAACAGGACAATGATCCCAAGCACGGCACCAGAACGACTGAAAAAAGAAAAGAATCCATGTGTTGCTATGAACCAAAGTCCAGACCTCAACCCAACATACATAAATAACTGAATGCAAAACTGAAGACCTGCAAACCTCAATGGACTGAAGAAACATTGTAAAGAAGAGTGGACCAAAATTTCTCCACCACGTTGGAAGAGACTGCCAGTCATACAGGAAACGAGTACTGAAGTTATTGCTGCTAAAGGTGGTTCTATGAGCTACTGAATCACACGGTGGACTGAATTTTTCACACACTGCTTCTGCGTTTTGTTTTAGCTTTTGTTAAATAATGACACAGTGGAATATGTCATGTTGTTATTCTATTTTTAAGACCTACTAAGGACTAGATGATTTTTTTTTAAATTATGTCCCGCTATTATATCCTGATATGTAAAATCTTAGAGCTGATAGTGCTATAAACTGCAATAATTCTGTCAACATTATGGTACCTTTATTATTGGTATTTTTTTGTAATGTGGCTCATTCCGCACCGTCTACAAATGATCACATCAGTTTTCGGTAGTTACAGTGCAACTTTAGAGTGTAGATTATAACATCTGTAGTGCTGGTGTTTTAAAAACACAACAATGGAAATAAAATACTTTAAACATTTTTTATTTTTCCTAGAAAACAAAAAACAAACATAGAAACCAAAAATAATATAACACCGGTGACTCAGATACATAATGAGACTTATGTGATGCTGCAGTGTTCACCTCTTGGGGTTATATGAATCAGATACTAGAGAGGGCTACATCTGTAACCACGGTGTGAGTGTATGTGTGTGTGTCTTTTAATGGTGTAACGGTGTCTGAATGAGAGGAAAGACTTAACTACATGAGACAAAGATTACAACACATCAACCCTGAGCCTTATTCAACATAATCTACATCAGAACAGAAACAAACATGAGCAGACAAACACATTGGAGTGGCCAACATACTGTAGAAAAGAGGTTCATACTGTGTCTTGGAATGCAGGAAGTTTCCAACCCGTTGACTTGTCAGGGGAAGCTTTCAAGGATGAAATGATGCCAGGGCATTATTTTCAATTTGAGCGAGTGTCCACGAGAGCACTGCTTGTTCCTGCTGCCCGAAATTCACACTGACAGCAGTCTGCGAGCAATACGTGATGTTATGTCCTCTACTGGTTCGGTTGCGTATTGCTAAGGTCTCTCTCCCTCTCTCCATCCCTATCGAGGCTCTTTAGGCTACTTTGCGCATGTACCGTCAGTCAATCCGAGCATTGCTTCGACTCCAAGATGGCGAGAGCACGTCTGGCTTGGCTCCTGACTCTCCTCTCAACTCAGTGTAAGTACAAAAATTATTTTAACCGGCTGCTGTTTTGCCTTTTATCCCCTCGAGGAAGGTGACCGCCAAATGCCGTCCACTTCTGCGTCTGTTTGGACGATTTTTTAAAATTTTATTTAATTTATTTTTTTACTCCAACAGTAGGTGGAAAATAGATTGTACTTCAGAAGTAACCTTGTCTGGACGCAACTAACGTTAAACTTAAAGCAGCCTGACAGCGAGTTCGGGCTCTTCGACGTGAAGTTAATGAAATGACCAACAGAGTCGCCATTTTTGATACAACTTAATGTCAACCTGAGTCTGGCAAATGTGCGGCTGGAGCGGTTCTCACAGGCGTCTATTGTTACTCGGAGCTGCCTCTCGGACTCCTCTGCACTGTTATTTGATCGGACTAACGCGGCCGTATGTGGCGCGGCTGTGTGACCGCACATCAGTGCAGCAGGCTGTCTGAGCCCGGTGATGAACTCCTCCGTTCAGCGGCACACTTCAGCGCCGTTAAGCCGACACGTTTTCTGCGTGCGCGTGTCCTCGGTCTGAAAAAGTTTGTGTGCAGCACGAGAACAAACTTTTAGTTTGTTATTAAAAATGAATTAAGGCGCTTCCGTCCGGTTAACTATTTAACGCGGGTTTTACAGCCGCGGTGATGATGTTGGAAGTAGTGATGCGAGATAGCGGTTTTTCCTACAGCGGAATAAAAGCAGGCTGACCGCGGGAGGAGCCAGCCAGACCAGTGCAGCGTCCTCCACCCCCCTCCTCATCGTTCTTCTCCGCCACCCGCTGCTGCCGAACTCTCAGCCCGCACCGGGGCTGCCGACGGAAGCTCGGTGCTTCTTTTTTCACGCAAACCATCTCCGCTTTAAAGTCCTCATAACTTTATCGCCGGAAGAGATAAATGGACAACCTGTAAGAGCGGAGAGGTTAATTTAAATATGCATGCGCGAACTCCCAGTTCCTTCATAACGAGTTACGTACACGGTTGGGCAGCAAAGAGTGGATCTATCAGACTGTGCGCGATCAGCCATAAGAATTTAGTATTTACTCGGAGCCGTGGGAAGGGCCTTGAAATTGGGGGTGCTGCAGTAGGCGGTGCATTTTTTACGCTTGTGTGGTGGTGGCTGGCAATGGCAGGCTATAAAGTGTACTTCAGACATTTTTATTTAACAAGTCTGAGTTATTTTTAGTAGGCATTCCACTCATATTGTCATGTTCTGTTGTAACTGTAAAATTAATTTTACAGTATCTGGCTTGGAACTAGCAGACCATGTTTGAGCGGCAACAAAGATTAAAAGATCCGGGGGAAGAAACTGTAAAAAGGACAATAAAAAAAACTGTACTTGTGAAAACGTGCACACACCAATGAGCATTAAATTCATCCTGAAACTAGAAAATAGTTGGCCAATCCTAAGGCTATGATGTTCCACCACACACAGCAGCCAACAGCACGCAAAATGCACAGCTGACTAAAACATTCAAAAATGCACAGCATTTGAACTGACCCACAAGACCAATTTTCACAGCTTAAGGGCCAAGTGTGTAAGTCTATTCTGTAATATCATGGACCAGAACCATGTTAACAGGTAGGCCACTGACACTGGTAAACACAGGCATGGTTGTATGAGATTTTCAGCCTCCATGAACAGAGCTGTAGTTTGAGGATGGAGCTCAGAAAGACGTAATGCAATATCTTTCACTGGGCCACATCGGGAGTCGACGGAACTCCAAATCAGCCATTCCTCCTTCTGCCGTTAGAATTTCCCTCTCTCGATCCACTGCTAGTGGCACATTTTCTTGATCAAACCGTCTGTTCAGCTCCACTGACACCAAGTCAACAGCCTTGTAAAACTCGCATCCCCGAATCACATTTGTTTCATCATGCACCACAGCCTCTGGTTCAGCCAGTGTTGCCAACTTAGCAACTTTGCCACTAGATTTAGCAACTTTTCAGACCCCTCTAGTGAATTTTCTTTTCCAAAAAGCCACCAGCGAAAAGTCTAGCGACTTTTTACGGTGTTATTGGAGACTTTTGGAGACTGTACGCAAAAGCAGAAATCCTCTGTGGACAGCACTGACAGGCATTTGGTGTCAGAGCAGAGACGGTGTCCTAGCTGGTGTTACAATATTGTCTGTCTTCTCTCTGGATACCCAAGGGGGCATCCACCCTCTGGCTTCACTTCGGATCCCTGGTCTTTGTAGTTTGGCATCTTTTAGTGACTTCTAGAAACTTTTATAACTGCCAGTAGTAACCTTTCTTTATCAGGAGTTGGCAAAACTGGTTCCATGGTTTGGCAAAATCATCACAGAATTCTGCTCACTCTTAGGATCAGTGGCAACTTCATGCCCATTTCCGATGAACAGGTTTCAATTTTGTGCATAATTTCATCCATAATTTTATCACAGTGCTGCACTGCGACCTTCAGGCACATTTGTGCAGAGCTCCAAAGCTAGTGCACTGAGCTCTGCAGGCTCCTGGCCACTGCTTTACAGGGTTCAAACAGTGCCAGGCAGCAGAGACCGAAATATGCTCTTCCTTTTCGGGTTTGGTGCCACCGTCCCCCTCTGTTTGATCTGCTTTACCTTTCAGCACATTCAGTGTACCGAGAAGAGTGTTATAAGATACACAAAAGAGTTTGATGGTGGTGGCACGGACACACCACCTTGTTGGACACGGGCCTAGCAACCTCGTCAAACTGAAAAGCAACTCAACATGCTTATTGCGCTTTGGCGATTCCTGAATCACAGTAGCAACGCTCCGTGCAAAATTCAAAGAATCAGCCACAAGGCTCGCTTCACAAGCAACTTCTTGGAGAACCAGGGCCGGTACATGGTCATTACAGTGAACATACAGTACCGGTCAAAAGTTTGGACACGGGTGAGTGTGTCCAAACTTCTGACTGGTACTGTACATTGACTGAAGTCTTTAAGCCGAGCCTGGACTCCTGAAAAACATCCCGATGTGTCACTGGCTCAGTCAAAACAGTATGCTGCAAGGCGTAGAGATGTTCAGTCTCAAAAAGACGTCCGTAATGCAGGAGAACAGAGTTCGTCCAATGCAGTGATGAGCATTATAAAGAACCCAAAAGAGACAGTGAAACTCAAGGCTTTTGTCAGCAACTGCAGACTACACGAGAACCGCTCCGTGGTGCTCACCTCAGTAGTGCCATCAGCTGTTAATCCATCAAATTTGGATTCCAATGAATAGGTTACGATGTCCCTTTGAATAGCATGGGCAAACTGCTGTATAATATCATCCAGTTGTCTCTTCTTGTCATTCATTCTCATTCCTTTCAGAGGTTCTAAGTGGATTCGTAAAGTATTCCATTATGTGTGACGTCTCCCCTGAATGGGATGGGAGTTGCTGCCCAGGAATCTAATGGATTAAACAGTCGTTCCAAAGCATTTCGTGCAGTTGCTTGCTGTTTGGAAAGGGCGTCAGACTGGAGGAGTTCTCAGATCAGTTAATTCGATACATAATAACAGGAAAAATATTTTTTAAAAAAAATAGTTTCTGACCTTTTTTTTCATTTATCTATTTTTTGCACTTGGCAGGGGGTGCTGTAATGTCGGTCTTTTACGACAGCGGGTGCAGCACCTGCAGCGCCCCTTCCCACGGCCATGTACATGCTCCACTGATTTCATGGTGTTACAGTGAGGCAATAAAACACTTGTTGCTGTAGTAGCAAGTTTCTGTTTTTGGGGGTTTCTTTGATAATTTAATGTTATTTTATTCTTCCTTGTCTTGCTGTAACGGCATATAAACACAACATAAATATAGATACACAAATTTAGATAGATTTAGTTAGGCTAAAAAATGTAATTTAGTCGAAAACTGACCTCATCTCTGATATACATCAAATGTCTTGTAGGCCTTGATTCCTGCTTTTATCTTGTTTTATTTATTTATTTGTTTGTTTATCAGCTTGCTTTGGAAACGTAAGAAAATCTATTTCATTTTATGTGTAACAAATTCTTCAAGAAACATTGTTTTCGTGCATGAATGCTCGGTGACAGTCTGTTGATATGAAATGGGTTGATGCTTTTTCCCCTTTGATGTGAGCGGACAGACACGGTGATCAAAGGGCACTGATATAAGAACCTTTCCTGTGAGATCTCACATGTGTGACTTGGCTTATTCTCTTTACTTTAATTAGGAACAGCAGTGAAGTGTGTTGCCGTGCTCTCAGCGCTGTATCTCTTGACATACCTCCAGGCTGTGTGCTGAATTTTTTATTTATTTGTTTGTTTGCAGTATATTTCAAAGTCAGTGCTCTTAATGAATGATCCCCTGTGAAAAATCTATGATAAGCAGCACAGTTACATTTTCAGGGATGGGCAGTGAGCTGGTAACGACTGAAGAATTTCTTTTGTCTCGCCTGGACGGGGCTCAGCCATGTGGCCGACGGGCTCACAGCCAGCATTGCCACTGTCTTCAGAAAAAGGAATGAATCTGGCTAGATGATTTGGCCACAAGCCACGTTATGAATTACTAATTGGCACTGAAAGGGTCTGATTCCTAATAGGTGCTGACTGTAATTAGAATGCTTCTAATTACAGTCAGTATGTATTTTGAAAAAGCTCTGCTCCCAATTTATTTTTTTGAAGTTGTAGAACGTGTGTGCGAGACTCATCGAGAAATGAGTGTCACTAGCTTTGATTTTGCTGTTGGTCACACTCAGTGTTATTATCTGTGTCTGCGAGATGTGCTTGTTATCTTGTATTCATGGCATTCTTCGGGTAGCTATCGTCCTAATGACCACACAGCCCTAGCCAACCAAGCGAACGTTAAACCCAGCTCGGGCTGAACACGGCTGCACATATCAGCCCAGTCGTCTGACATGAGAGGGAAAGATGAGGGGCATCGTTATTTTAAGTGCACATGCTTGCAGTGGACTTTCCAATCTGATCTAATGGAATGCACTGACGTTTTCCGTTGTCCGCTTCACTTGAGCCATTGGACGTAAAATATTCCAAAGAAAGTGCTACGCACTCGGAGAGGAAGTCTGCCAGAACCTTCCTGCCAACAGCACAGCCGCGAAATGTGGGAACTGGAAGATGCTCAAAGTGGATTAGTATGGATATAAACTTCGAGATCACAGCCTCACCTTCGGAAGAAATACTTGTGCACAGCAATAAATTCCAGACATAATTGTTGGGTCTTTAAGCTGTATGACTCAAAAACAGCATCATAATTCACTTTATATGAAATGTATTTATGAAAACCTTGGTACCTGAAAAGAGTTACCTGAAATCATGCAGATGATATTATGGGCTCATTTAACCATCCTTCACACTTGAAGTATCGAAATATCTTCCTGGACAACTGACATTTTTATGACTTGGCATAATTTTTGTTTTTTCTCGTGGTTCTCAGATGCTACTTTTCCACCGCCGTGGTGCCAGTGCTGGTGAAACGCTTAAGAACGGGCCTGCGTTTCCACCAAGCTTTGTGAACCGCTCCTTTACGTACGAGTGTGGGCGGGGCCTCGTCTGGACACGGAAGCCGAAGGGCACAAACGTGGGAGAACACGCTCCCCTTTCTTGCACTGTGAACATATTTTACAGTCCAGGCAAAACTACTGCAGCATCTGTGTGCAGCACAGAGGGAAACACAGACAGCGATTAGAGCAAGACGCAAAGTACACACTGTTATCTGTGATATGAACTGATACAAAGCAGCAAGTTCAGCCTCAGAGCCCAGCCTAATTCACAGCTGAGAAAACCGCATCGCTTTTCTCCTGTAACACACACCATGCAGTGAAACACCGGTAGGAAACTTTACACTGAGAGGGCAGAGCCACGCCCTTCTGCCGCTTTCGTCACTCCTTCTTGGTTCAAGCCCAGCTAGCTTGCGGGGCCCTAGTTGAACCCGTTTTTCGGCCGAGCACCGAGTGCTTTTGCGGTGGAAAAAAGCGCCAAATGGTTCAAATTCCGGCACCGGCTCTCCGTCGGTGGAAAAGAGGCCAGACTGAGCCAGTCTGAGTTCTCACTTTATCTGAATGGATAAGATCAAGCAGACCACTAGAGTGCTCTGCTGGTAAGTCATTACGAGTTTTAAACATTGGCTAACAACACATAATTGGGGTGCTTATTGGACACCATTATGCCCTTTAAACATTTGTGTAGAAAAAGTGTTGGCTCTCTACTTGTCATTTTGTCATGGCAGGACTCGGTGCACCCTGAGATGACTGCTGATAGTAGCTCCCGTACAAGCCGCTTGTTGTCAGATGTTTCCCTCCCCCGCCCAAAGCTCGCAAGCAAATGTTTTGGGCACTCTCTGATCTCAATGGCATGGCTGTGACTCATCATGGTGGATACTTATACTGATACAGACTGGGTAATATGTTAGAGATGAAAGGATGCCACATCGTTTGATGGAAATTAAAATTATCAACTTACAGCGGGAATTCAAAGACGCCCCAAAAATCAAAATGAAAAAATGATGCAGCAGGCCAGTCCATTTTACAGAGATTTCACTGCAGCAACTCTAAATGCTGTTGTGTTCATGCCTGGCAATGGCAGGGCATGCTCCTGATGAGACAACGGATGGTGTCCTGAGGCATCTTCTCCCAGATCTGGACCAGGGTATCACTGAGCTCCTGGACAGACTGAGGTGCAACCTGGCAGTGTCAGATGGACTGAAACATAATGTCCCAGAGGTGTTCTATTGGATTTAGGTCAGGTGAGCGTGAAGGCCAATCAGTGGTATCAATTCCGTCACCCTCCAAGAACTGGAGGCCAGATTGTTGGGGATCAGGAGGAACCCAGGACCCATTGCACCAGTGTGGGGTCTGACAGTGGGTCTGAGGATTTCATCCTGATACCTGATGGCAGTCAGGGTGCCGTTGCCTGGCCTGTAAAGGTCTGTGCGTCCCTTCATAGATATGCCTCCCCAGACCATCACTGACCGGTCACGCTGAACGATGTTACAGGCGGCATAATGTTCTCCACGGCTTCTCCAGACCCTTTTCTGTCTGTCACATGTGCTCAGGGTGAACCTGCTCTCATCTGTAAAAAGCTCAGGGCACCAGTGGTGGACCTGCCAATTCTGGTAATGTATGGGAAATGTTCCTCCTTGTACAAAGGAGTAGATGCTGGTCCTGCTGATGGGTTAAGGACCTTCTCCAGCCCTGTCTAGCCCTCCTAGAGTAACTGCCTGTCTCCTGGAATCTCCTTCATGCACTGAGACTGTGCTGGGAGACACATCAAACCTTCTGGCAATGGCACGTATTGATGTGCCATCCTGGAGGAGTTGGACTACCTGTGCGACCTCTGTTGGCTCCAGGCATCGCCTCGTGCTCCCAGTAGTGACACTGACCCTAGCCAAATGTAAAAAGAGTGAAAAAACAATCAGAGGAGGTGAGGAGGGAAAAAAAATGTGAGTGGCCTCCCACCTGTAAAACCATTCCTGTTTTGGGAGTTGTCTCATTGTTACTAAACTATGATTAAAAAGCAGACCAGTGGATTTATCATTGTTCCAGGAAGGAATTATGCAATTCTGCTTATTGCCTAACTGGGAGTTGTGTAATAACCTTTACAAAAACACAATTCACAGCTGTAAGTTAAGTGGATATTTGTGCATCGACAGTCCGTCCGTGGGATGAAGTGGAAGTGCCACATGGCCTGTACTGTGGAATGATCTGAAACAGCTGTGCAGGAGTGGTGGTGTTTTTGAACAGGAGCATAACCAGAAATATGTGCATCCCTCCCAAACCTGACTGCATATTAGCAAATGCAGCATTCCAAATAGAAAACACATGGAGGCAGAAAGCCTCACATCATACGAGCACTGACTGACAATCACAACCACCTGTTTTCCTAGGAGATAAAAGGGACCACTGCTGATAAGCCGGCTGAGGTCAGAGCAGAGAGGGGGAGCCACGAGGAAAGAAAACTGAGCGATGTTGCTGGTTGAAGGCGTTCAGAAAACATCTCCTGAGATAGAAATCCACTTTAACTCGACACAGAGAAGGATTCAGCATGTTGTCCTCCTCATATTTCTTTCGTCCGCTGCAGACCATTGAATATGCTCAGGTTAAAAGGCAAACACTCACGTTCCAAAAATGGCAAAAGCATGTGCATGCTTCAAATGTCAGTAAGACTAGCATGAGAAAGAACCATCAGTCATAAACTAGAACCAGCCTGTAGGCAGCTCGTGCTGGCCAAAGACTCAAAATGAAAATTCAGATGGCTTAGGTGGGTAAAAGGAGTCTAAAATCTCTGAGTTTGTGTATCACTGTGGTCACATTTTCAACTGGAGCAACAAGGGAAACATTTATGAGGGAAAAAAGTGCGTTGTGGGGTAAAAGAGTTTTGGAAATGATGGCTCTAATTTGTTTCTGATTTGTTAAATTGTTTATTTAGTTTGGCAAGACATTATTATTGGATGTTTCAGACACTTCAGATAAGCAGGATAAGCTCCAAGCTGACTCCTTACTGGCTGCCAAAGCCAAGGATGGCAAAAGCAAGGCTTCCTGTTTGATTATCTCTATCTTTGGTCACATGGTCTCTGTGGGGAGGAAACACCATGGCTATTCGTCTGCTCTTGTGTTCACTGGATTCCGCTGGAGTGCATCAATAATTCAAAAGAGACCGTATCGATCAAACATTGGGATGCTGTCAGGGAAATGATTAGGGGTTTCATTAATGACATGGCAGAGGCAGTGAACTACATCTGGCTGAACAGCTTTTCGCTCGGATAGGAAAGAGCTCGAGGCTGCGCTCCTGCTGAGAGTCATAACTAGATAATCGCTCTGGATTCATCTTTTGTTTACCAGGCTGTAACAAAAGGGCAATTACGATCTAAAAATAGTTACAAGGCAGCGTCATCAAACAACCTCAGGTGTTTGATCACAGTTCATTCAAGACCACATTTACTATGATGACTGTGGCCATAACTTGAATGTACAGTAGCTTAACAGTATCTCAACATTGTCCTTTCAGTTCTCTCAGCTGTGTTTAAATCTGAATTATATGATGCAGTACAATAATGGAAATTAAAAAAAAAAAAAAGACAGGCTTTTACATTTCTTTGGACTCAGCAGAGTTTTTGTAATGAAAAAAAAATAAAGCAGAGAGACTTCAGATGTCACAGGGAAAAAATGTCTTTCAAGAAATTTCTTGGCACAGCAAAGGTGATCTCTTCATCAGAAATCTGATTTGCAGGGTTTTTAAAATCTGTTGTAAATTTGCATGCGTGTGTGTTTGTGTTACCTTGTGTTACCTTTAAATGCAGAGTTGGGGTTTCCCAACTCTCTAACTAAGGCTTCCAGAAATGTCGAACATGACCTTGTGCTTCTCAGTGCGAGCTGTACTGGGGATGAAATGTGGTGTTTGGCTGTTATGAGTACAGACTTTTGGGAAGTTCCCTAGTCTGCACGATTGCTTGGAACACAAGAATAAGATGACAGGATGACAGGCTGCAGTGTATGGAGCATTCATCTGAGGTGCTTGATAACGGTGCTGTAAATGAGAGTGGTATTCCAGCGCACATTATTACCATAACAACTCCCTCTGCTACACAGGAGCAGTTGGGCTTAATGCTCATTTCCTTTTCTTACATCTGGTAGCGGGTAATTACAAGGAGGTTCCTACACCTCCGTCTACCACCTCCAGGCTAATGTCAGGCCTGCATGATTCTGTGGAAGTTGAATGAGGGCCTGGATGCACCTCCCAGACACGTGGCATCTAAATAAGAGCATGCAGCATGTACCTGAGCATAGCTGGCCATGAAAGTCAAACTCAGCACATAATCACTGACAATCAAAAATAACAGTCTGATTTCAATGTCTGCCCACATCAGCTCATTGCTTAGCTGATTCCATTCAATGCATCCAACTGGGAAATCTTATATTTAAACGTACCTGCAATTGTTGCATATTTGAAAGCCACTTTGCAACCCACCTTCACCCCAGCTCCTCCTTGTCATGCTGATCTGACTTAATCGCTGTCCTGTCCTAGGCATTGCTGCTGCTCTCTACCTCCAAGTTTCCATGTATGGATGCGTGGGAAGGGACGGACAGTGCAGTGATGCAGTGGATTTCTCTAGAAATAATTAGTGGCAGAGTCAACTATTTTTTATCAGTTTAATTTTTAAATGTAACTTTTAAACCACATTTGACTGCTGATTATAGTCATGTGGTTTTTATGTCATGGTAACCATTGAAATGATTTAGATGATGCTTCAGAATAACTGTCCCAAATAGGTGTCCAGCGGTATTTCAAGGATGCTGGCCTAGCACAAATCCAGGAAACAGTCAAAGCAACAAGATGTAATAGAGGCACTTTTTTGCACAGAGACTAACAGTTCTCCATTAAGGCTGGGAGCTGCAGCTTCCTGTTGTTGCCTGGCAACTGATCAGGACCAAGAAATAGTTAGGCTGATAATGTCCAGTAAAATGTCACATTGTAGGGGCTAAAAACCAACAAGAACGAGGTGCCATCAAGTTAACTTAAAAATGCCGTTAGGTGGATTTGGTTCCCACGGTGGTTTCAATCTCCGTGCTAAACTCAGCTGCTTGCTGTAGTACTGGTACTGTGGAACTGACCTTCTTACCAACTCCACCAAAAACATCTTTAGCAGATTTTCCAAAGTATCCTTTCATACTTTCAAACAAGAATAAACAAACATAAAAGCAGTATTTTCATGCAAATTCCAATCAATAGCTCTGCTGCTGTTCAAAGCCCACCAGCACTGACAGAAGTGCAGTTTGCATTCAGCTGACTGGACAGACAGCGTGGACAGATTGTAACCAGACCATGTGGCCATATGGTGTGAGCACTATCCCTCCTAGGCTACTTACTGATAAATATGTTGAGGCTGAGCTGGAATTGATAGTGCTGATTGGCTGCTTTCGAACTTACCAAAGTATCTTTTGGTGGAAAGCAATCCAAATGGCATTGATGTGAATGTTATCGATCGATCGCTTTACACCAGTGGTTTTCAGGTCAAAAAAGATGATGAGACCTTCATCTGCATGCTCTTTCTCAGCATCCATTAAAACATAAACTGCAGGGAAAATCTATCCTGCTTCTAACTGTTGGTGTATAGAATAAATACTTAAAGAGAGTGAAACGGTTGATACGTAGGAGCATGAATGGAGTTTCCTGATTATGTCACAAAGGATCATGAATGCCTGGATCGGCCTCACTTTTTTTAGGCTTTGCTTTGAATTATGCTAGAGCAGAAGCTTAGTATACACAGCACTGTTGCCACATGTGTGTGAGGGCATACTGTGGGTAAGTGAGTGCCTCAGATATTTGTCAGGATGCCAGACATAGACGACGAGTTTGTAACATGGTGGCCGGCCCCTGTCTGAGCTCCAGTGGAGGGGTCTTTGCGTGTGGCTTTGCTTGGTTTCTGTGTCATAGAGAGCTTAGGAGGGGACAGAGGAGGAAGCGATTTGTGTGGATTCACCATGACTCAGGAGTTTGTCGGGCATTTGTCACAGATGGAGCAGGTGACTTGAAGTGGCCAGATTGCACCCTCAAATTTTATAAGACCGACGCATTAAACTGAGACTGTTCTGCAATTTTAACTCCAGAACCCTAAACGGAGACTTCAGTGAAACTGTGGACATAAATAAGGCTGTCCACCAAACAGAAGAACTTACAGGAACTCTGTAAATATTATTTGAAATACTGTACTCTGCCTTAAGCTGGGCTAAATGAGGTAGAACAAGAAAAAGGGATAGAAATAACCAGTAGATATTCCACAGCTAATCTGTTAAGGGAGTTCCTGTATTTTTCCCTGATAAGACAGTAATTAAACTAAATTGTCAGTTTCTCTACATTAAACCTCATATCCTGTAAACGAGCACCCTTTTCCAAGATGACAGTGTCATCTACTCATTTCCTTTCGTGAGGGTGCTCCACCTCCCAAATCAAGATAGTTGTGCAGCAGTCATTACCTTAGCTAAAAGCGTACGTTAAATTGTTCCACTTGGGGCGGCAGTAAATTACTAAAAAGGATTTTCCAGAACTTTAAATTATTCTTGACATGAACGTTACAGCGGCTGAGGAAGGAAAAACCTCAGGTACTGATGCAGTTTTGTAAATTTTCTTATAAATTTTCATCTTTAAACTCGAACGTAAGCAAATAAACGGTTTCTGTTGCACTTTTTAAAGTGTGTTGCATTCATATACAAATAAGAAAGGGCAAATAATTGAAGCCAAAGCATAACAAATGAAACCACATTCAAGACAAACAATATCAATAACGATTATGAACAGCCAGTCTTTAAAAGTGGGTTTTAAAAGTTTATTTAAAAATTTATTACAACTCGCTTGATTTAATAGCAAGGGGAAGGCAAAACACCCAAAAAAGAACCCACTTACAAAGCATTAGTCCTGAGCTTGAGCGGTGGGGCATTTAGGAGCCACGAATCAGCTCGTTATCGAGATTTCAGTTTGGTCACTGTTCAGCCAACCAGTTGAAGGGAATCTACATTTTTAATCTTGTCTGATTTCAGTGGTGTGTATGGCTAAATGTCATCTTCACAACAGTGGTAGAATTGAACCAATGAATGATATGTAATATGTATATATGAGCTTACAGTATCAGATATCAGTGCTGACTCAAAAAGCTTGACTGAGTATCAGTTTCAGGAAGCAGGATTTATTCCCTTCAGTTCTGTGTTGTCGAGCTGCACTTTGCCCTCATAAACACGAGGCAGTCATTTTGAATAAAATGCAACTGAAATGTATAAAATCAAAGATTTCAAATAATTAATCATTAAGGAAAATATGCTTGCCGTGAGCTGAATGTGTACCAGTCACATACATTTATTTGTGCCACGGTCCGGGGCCTTTTTGGACTTTCGTCTTTTGTTACTTAATGTCTCTCCCAGTGTTTCTGAAGTTCTTGTGGGATTTTGCAGCTTTGAGTTTGAACGTTTTTTTTTATAGTTCCTGGTTGGTTTTCTTTGTTTGTATCCTCAGGCCTTAGCGTCGGGTTCTGAGCGTTCTTGGTTAAAGTTTAAATATATTTAATTCCTGGTTTCCCCACGTTCTCCATTTCAAATCTGCATTTTTGTTTTTTTTTTGTCATGTTACTCATTTCCTGTTTTATTTTGCCAGCCCGTCTTGTCTAATCAGTCAGATTGTGTTCACCTGTGCTGTCCAGCTCTTTCCTTTCTCCCGGACCACCTCCTGTGTGTACTTAAGCCCTCGGTTTTCTGTCCTTCCTCCTGGTAGTGTGCTTCTTGTTCTGGTTTCCTGAGTGCTGTGGAGGCTCTCCGTGCTGCTGTATATTCTGTGGAAAGTCAGCAATAAAGCTGGATTCTGAGTTTGCATTTGGCCTTCGGGGTCCTGCGATGGAGTCCCCTCTGCCCATTATTTGACCTGATTCCATTACATTTAATGTTTTACATTTATTTATGAAACAAAAGTGCGTGGAGAATTCACTTTTAATCAAATTACACAAAGTCATGATTTTGGGGATAAATATTTCTGTGTAGTTTGCCATAGTGTTTTTTTTAAATAACCACAAACTGTGCTGAAGTGAGGTGAGCCGGCCGAGAAGCTCCCACAGTGCTGGTTTCACTGTTGGCTTTTCTCTCTCTCATTTTCTCGCTCTGGCACGTTCTGACTGCACTTATGGTAACACAACATGTCGTCAACTCCGTTGATATAATGTTGTCTCTGGCCAGCTTCACTCAGCACACGTGAGTGTGAGGAGGTGCTCTCCCAGTCAAAGCAGGGAAAGGAGAAACTAGGATGACTGTAAGTAACAGCAGCATGCAGTAAACAGTCTCACACTAACTTGAAATGAGACGAGTGTAAATAAATTAGATGAGTGATGTTTTCAGTTTATTTATCGTCATCCAATTTACATTTTTTAACTAATAAATGGGAGGTAAAGCCAAAGCCAAGCGTGTCTTACCGGAAATGGAAAAAGCCGGACACACGGGTGAACAGTGAGGTCAAATCATTAATTGTCACCCTAACAGAAATAAAACCATGTGTCCTGACCAGTCTTTTAATGCACGGTGTGTATTCTGCAGACAAGTTTGAGTACTGTAAGTTGCTAAAAGCAGACTGAAATGGGCCTTGAGTGTTATTAGCTTCCATTTTCAGTCAGTTTGGAAACAAAATGAAGTTATTTCCTGAATGCACGCTTCTTTTGAAGTAATCACCAGAAAACTCCAGAGGCCAGAGAGTACCAGAGAGTTAAAAGCACCTTCTCGGAGTCTGCATTTGGGGTCCTTCCTCCTTCCTGCCTGCACAGCAGCATGACCCGTGACAGTACATTTCCAATAACCCGGAATGATCCTGCTCCGCCATTTTCCCACGCAGTACCAACAGGAGAAATCTTGCTGAGGTGAAGCTTCACCTTGTTCTCCAAGCGCTTCACTGGTTTTTACATTAGCGGCAGGCTCCTGCTTGCTTTGCTCATGCTGAATAACAAAGCCACTTCTCAGAGCTATTCTCTTAAAACCTAAGAATACAAAGAGCGCAGATGTGTGGCTCCTAAAATATTCAACATACAAAAGCAAAAAGCCAACAAATAATTTATTGAGAAAATACAAAAAACAACAGAAGAAAGCATGAGAACAAAAGCCACGTAGCTGGCAGCAGTAAACTTCGCGGTGTGCTTCAGAATATGTGTATTCCTTTTGTGGGGGCTGAAATAGAAAGAAAACAGACAGCAGGCCACCAGACTCTGTACACCCACCGCACTCCACCCCAAAGTTGAACCCGAAGCTCCCTCGCAGCTATTCATTCTGGCCCGATCTGGTATGAGCTAGAACAATGATCTTATGGTTTCACGAGCTTTTCACCACACTTTCAGAGGAAATCTGGATCTCTGCTGACGAGCCTCTCAAAACGGCCTCCGTCCAGCCAGCGCTCAAGTGTAATGAATCCCCACCACCACCGCCACCACCACCACCACCCCGTCCTTCCCTTCCCTTCCCTTGTTGTACAGGCTCACTCATGCAGAACTGAGCGACTGTATAGTTTTATCTCAGATCATCAACACTCAAGATCATCAGTGTTCACATCTGTGGGCGGCTTCCTTTGGGGCGATTGCGAGCATGTTAATGTTCAGTGAGAATAGCTCAGCTCTGCAGAGAGGGATGAGCTCTGATGTGATGTGCTGGTATCTAACCCAAAGGCTCCAATCAGATCTGAGTAGGACAGGCCTTATGAATGGAACTGAACCACTTCTGTCTGCTCTATTATATTGTTTCCCCTTACATTGTTGGATTTACGCGGCGCGAGCCTGGCATTGTGCCAATCAGTTACGGTCAGGGCTCATCGGGGCTGGGCCTGCTGGTTCAGTGCAGTCTGGATATTTCTTTCTGGGCTCTAACTGTTGGAATATTCTCCTCACGCTGACTAATGCCCACCTGTGGTCAGTGAGCAGTTCACCTTCTCTAACAAACTGAGTCATTCCACATCTGCACCGCATGTGAGCGAAAGAGAAGAGATACATTCCACGGGGTTTGGATTTCATTACGGCATCAAGCGCCAGATGTGTGCAGGTTTTTGTTTTTGGATTTCCATGTAAACACAAAGTGCATTATAAGCTGCTTAGGAATACATTTCTGTATTCTTATCTATAGGGAAAAGAGATTCAATTTATTATTGTTTGATTTGTTTTGAACTCATTCTTGTATTTGGGGCAATCAACTTTCCTGCGACTGGCACGAAGAACAGACTGATATTGAGCAGCGCACACGTGTTCCATACTCAGCCACGGTACGCGCAAAGTAGTTGTGCTTGACGCGAGCAAAGACAGCAGGTGACGCAGGTCGCCAGCTGTCCACTATCCTTACCACGACAACACTTTCAGATCTTTGTTTGTCCGCTGTTCCCAGGACCAGGAGGCTGCTCTGCACCCACGTGCCACACACCTTCCTCTGTGACTGGATACTGGATGGTGGCATAGTTTGTGTAACAGCCCGGAAATAGAATGGGTGGCATGAAGCGGTCGGTTGTTGGGGCTGTCTGTTGCCTTTGTCTGGTATTTCCCGCGGAAGCCCATCAAGGATTCCTCCCTGAGCAGGTGATGGAAGTGGGAGTGGAAGGGAGGGGAGAGGAGAGGAGGAGTGGTGAGCAGCAGGAGCCTCAGATGCTTTCCTTCCCCAGCTGTTGTTTAAGCAACATTCCCTGTCCCACAGCTCAGCCACGGCCAGCCAGTGCAAGCTATTTGAGTGTATAGTATGCCTTCACCCACATTTGTTGTCTGAGTGGGCTGCTTGTTGGCAAATTCTTGCCTGGGTTGCACACTTTGATGTTAAAGTATTTAGGGTTTGTTTTTTTTTCTTTTTTGTCTCTCTCGCTCTCTCTCGTGCTTTTTTTTTTTTTTTAACACCGTAGGCACAAAATGTTCATAAACAACTGTCTCTTGAAATGAGTAACAGTCAGGATTTCCTCGCAGCCATGTGTCTTGCAGAATGGAATGTTTTCTGCTTCCAGAATGTGACAGAATTGTGACAGCATGCGTCTCCACCCTTTTAATTAGAAGTTATTTCGGGTTGGAATAAACTGTTTTTATATGTATGTGGTGAAGTCCTCGTGACGTCTCGGATTGGTTGTAGTTTCAGTGTTTAGAAATGTCAGGTCAAATATTTTATTAGACAATAATTCAGTGTTTCAGTCAAAAACCGGAGCTTTCCAAAGAGGCTCCTAAAGAAACAATGAGGAGAAAGTTGTCGTTATTCTTCCCTCATGCCATTGCTTTAACGTCTAAACATGTGCGGTCAGTCAGGGCCCCTCCTTTCACCTGTGACCAGTCGTTCCCTGCCCAGTGACACGTTTGGCGACCTCACATTCTGCACTCCTCTTCACGTCCTCCACGTTAGCGCTTACTAAGGAGCACAAAGCGGTCAGAACAGCTTCTCGCGGCATTATTCATCACGCAGGCCGGTTGCCGTAGTCTGCTGTAAAGGAAATCTTTGTCAGAGAGTAAATATTTCCAGCAGTAATGTGTCTGACCTCCTGACTCTGTGCATGACCGTGCTGATTGACTTCCTATTTTTTTGTCACAATCAGCTGGCACTCTCTTCTGCCTGGAATTAGAGATTTGAAATGTAAACAACAATCGAAAGCTAAGAACACTTTTCAAATCCCTAAACAGCGTGTGGGGTTGGTTAATTGAGATTAATAGCTCCATGTGGACGCATTGCTGTGTGCCGTAGCAATACGGCATATCAGCTTTTAGCGCTAAAGAAGGTCACCAATCTCTGTGCAGCCCAGAGTTTAAATCAAGTGTCCCGTGGAGGGTCTTTGAAACCAAACAGTGGAAGACTGAGTCATCTGTTAAAAACCCTTCAAAGTGTTGTGAAATAAATTGGACCCGTAACGAAACATTTTCTTGTCTCTATACTGTAGCAGAAAGGCGTTGCGACATTGTCGCCATCAGTGATCAGGCATACATCGTTCCAGTCTGACTGCCATGCTTTCCCTGCGTTCAGGCCTCCTCTACACAACATGGCTTGTGTTCAAGAATGCAAACAAAGGCTAGTTAAAAGGCTGGCTTGTGGGAAGCTATTGTTGTAACTATAGACTTTAGAAATACTGGGATGCTGTCCTGAACCTGTTGTTTCATTGAATTGATAGCATCTTGATGACTCAGTCGAACTC
Organism: Pterophyllum scalare; assembly: GCA_024447675.2. Classification (NCBI taxonomy): domain Eukaryota; kingdom Metazoa; phylum Chordata; class Actinopteri; order Cichliformes; family Cichlidae; genus Pterophyllum; species Pterophyllum scalare. The sequence goes on from JAMQGT020000093.1 coordinate 73,494, forward strand.
TGCTGGGGGGCCCTGTTGTAATAAAGACTGTAAAAGCTTCCTGTTGCCATCTCACACATTTTTGTGCCACGAACGTGCAGGTGACCAGTTCGAGACATATGCACAAAGTCATGCTTTGCTGGTTAGTGTTATTCGGCTGCAAGCTGCAGTGACCATGAAGTGCAAATGACAGCAACATTTCAGAAAACACAACACAAACAGTTTGGAAAACACGCGATTTTGCAAATTAGCATTTCATAAAGAGATCCACTTTGGGTTTGATATTGGTTCAGTCCTGGATCAGAAAGTCAGACATGGCAGTGTGCCAGTATATGTTCTTTTTAGTTTTTATGTTGCCAATCAGCAGCAGCTACTGGGAAAGCTAACACAGCACGAAGGAAACCAGCAGCAAAGGGTGAGCCACGTGGAGGTTTTTCATGCCTGCTACAGCATTCCTCACTGAGTCACTGAGCAAAGGTTTAACTGGAAACTGTACGGTAACATAACATATTGTTGTCAGCTTCATTATTATTATTATTGTTTAATTTCCCCTTGTCTCTTGTCAGCTCCACACATGACGCATCCACACACGCGTGGGTGTGGACGGGAAGGAGAGACTAGTACGAAGTAGCCAAATGATTCTCATTTTGAACTGAAATTAGTAATAAATGTGACGGATAATACCAGCAAATATTTTACTAAATGTCAAATTCAGCAAATTTATGTTCTTTGACGCATTTGTTACACTTTATTTTACAGATTTAGTAAAGCAAAGACGAGGTTGATGTTGCCATAAAAATGAAATCTTACATTCTAGTATCTAGCATCGGATCGTTACCAAGTCATTGTATCAAATCAAAGTGGAGAACTTTGGATCAGTAGACTCTTCATTTCAGAAAACACAGCGACATTTTGGGAAACACCATGTTTAACATAACGCATAATTTGGGAAAAGACATTTTCAAAAAGCATAAGGAGATTTCCAAAAGCAACAGTAGAAATGTTTCTTCAGGAGCTATGCTTGTGTCTGTTATGGGTATGCAGCTGTTGGTCTGCAGCGTGCTTTAAAGGTTTGAGGAGACATTTGAGACAAGTGTCTCCTGTAAAAATTCTCCCTTATTATTCCAATTTCTTCTTCCATTCCTTAATCAAATTTAGATTTAATGCAGGGACATTAGTAAGCGTATATACACAGGAAATGGCACCTACCTGTTGTGATGCACTTGGGTTCGATTCATTCAAACATAAACACTGTCCTTACCTTTTCCATAAACTGAAATGTTGGGTTTTCTGAAATGTTGTTGCATTTTTCTTTATACTTCACGGCAGCTTTGAAATGGATGGAATTTAAAAAAAAAAAAAAACACGTGCGAGATGTGCGAGGCTGGGGGGAATACAGATTTCATGAAAACAGTCAGAACAGTTAGAAAAATTTGGCGTGTCCCTAAAAGCTGCTCTGCAAAACCACCCTTTCAGTTCAGCTCTTTTCAGCCCACAGCGGGCATCCTTGGAGCACGCAGGAAGTCAGGCAGATTAAACCTTTTGGACCTGCTAAGTCAACACGTCTCTGCTGCGTGGTGTTGTGTTATTGTTCGGTTGTCAGTTGAGCCTTAGCTCATCGTGACCGACTACGCTTACCATCCACGCACTCAACAATGAGCGCTTATCTCTCCAGGCTGTGGCAGGGTGGATCAGCTTCCCCCATCTCTCTGTCACTGTGTCGGCCAAATAGGGCATTATTAGGTAGAGGAACTGCTGGCTGGTCAAAAAAAGGACCTGTGTTAATATGCCAGCATCCAGATTAGCCTGATATCTGCAGATGTGAGTGTTTCCAGATCTTTATATGTTATAGGAGAATTATTGGTTAATCCTTTATGGTGTGCTGATGGAAAGCTTTGGAAAAGGGGGAATATTTCTACTGAGGATCAAATGTGTGTATGTGGGATATTAGTATACGGGGTGAGGGAGGTTATGGTGTGTGGTAGAAGGGACAGGCAGCGGGATGTTATCCAGGGATTTAGCACAGCGTATTATCTTACCAGTTTATTGTTGACTTGCAGGGAGGATATAGGTTAGAGCACAGCAGCAACAGTCATTTCTAAAAGCTCGCTTTGGTGATCAGTTGAAAATGTCGTCACAATCAGTGGATTCCTAGAATCATGAAATAATACCACCCCTAAGCTTGCTGTGTAGCCATACAAATGTTTATTTTCATCATGGTTGGAAAAGGCCTGCGTGGAAATTGTGTTCCTAATTAGGATTAAGGAAGGGGTCAGGCAGCCCGGACTGGAATGTGAAGCATTTGCCATGAGCGCCGGTGATGCCATCTGTGCAGAGTGTGGTGAGGAGCTAATTCTGGCACTGAGTGTGGCGTGATTTAACACAGAATTCTGTGGTAGCAGCTCACATTCAAGCCTGGGATCTGAATCTGACTCTAGCCAAAAAAACTGTTACAGGGAGTTGAATTAGCCCTCACCCCCTCCTGTTAGATCTCCTTTAAGCTGACGCCATGGAGCTCCCCAATTCATCTGGACATCCAACATGTGTGGCATGTCAGATTGCTCGCATAACAGAGATGCTGCGCCAGGGGAGGCCCACTCAGCCTTTTGGCCTTGTGCTTCGATCTGTTATGACAAGGCGTTGTCACTGTCTCCCTCAAGAGGCTGACCTAGGCTAGAAAAATGAGCAGCCAATTATTTCATCATGATGTATGGTCAAGGTTTCTCTGGGTGACTGTGAAAGTCAGGGAGAGCTACTGTTGTGTGCACTTCCTACCTGGGAGGGATCCCAATTAGCAGGCTGCTGGTGGTTGCTGCTGACAGCTACTATAAATAGTGTCTGGGCATTTGAATGCTAACCTGTTCTTACTCTCTTCACACTGCAATGTACTGTTGGAACCTCAATTAAGAACCCATTCTTATTTACAATGAGAACAAAAAAGCGAGACTTAAGGGCTAAAAAGTAATATCAGTATCATGTAATAGCTCTTGAAGCATTGTTGCAGCGAGCTCCCTGACGGCAGCGGCTTCACACCCACCTCATAGCAGAAACTGCTTGGAAAGAGTTTGAGTGACAAAAGTAACGTCCCAAACTCCCGAGATCCTGTATCCAATTAAGCATCTGTGGGATACAAGAGAGTGTGTGATCAGTGCCCCCCCCCTACTTCTGTTTAGCTAACCTTAGCTTGTCTAGCCTAGTGACGATTGTCCCTCTTGAGGGTGAAGCTGCATCCGCATCACAGTGACATGGCAACCAGAGACCAGAGAAGGTCGAATTGGCAGCCACGCTTCTGTCAGACTGCCCCAGGGCAGCTGTGGCTACTTTAGTAGCTTACCACCACCAAGTGTGAATGAATGGTGCACAGAATTGTAAAGCACTTTGAGTACCATGAAAGGCGCTATATAAGTCGAAGGCCTTAATATTATTATTATTATTATTATTATTATTATTATTTGGCATGTGATCTGGTAGTAAATAAATCAAGGCCAGAGGTCCCCAACCCCCGGGCCGCGGACTGGTACCAATTCGTGGGTCATTTGGCACCGGGCCGCACTGAACGAATAAATAACTTTATAACATTATTTCCATTCTATTTATTATATGAGTCTGAAAGATGTTTTATTTTGAAAAATGGGCAGATTCTCTCTGTTACATCCATCTATGGCTCACTCTTGATGCGTGTCAAGACGCTTGTCTCGATCACGTGATACGTTACCGCTAAATTTAAACCCACAAGCTTCACTGGTTCCCCTGCCTGTTTAACGAACTAGGTTGGTTGACCTACATAACGCTCGTATAAAGCGCTTTGAGTGCTCAACTAGAGTCGAAATGCACTATATAAGAACTAGCCCAATTACCATTTATGTTTGGCAACAGCAGTGAGGCGGACCCAGCCAAGCGTTAAGCCGACACTCGCCGGCGCTCGACACGGCAGCTCTGCAGTCTTCCTCCATGTGAAATCGAAGCTTGTATTGGTGTGTGCCGGTCAGTACTCCGTGAGGCTGATCCCAGCCAACCCACAAGCGAGCGAAAGTGAGTTGCAGAGAAACCAGCTCAGGGCTCACACTGATTCAGCGTTATGGTGCGTTGTATTTTCCGTGTACTTTATACAGTAAAAATCAAAAAATGCAAGTCCAAGTTGCTCAAATCGGATTTTTGTTCTAGTCGGATGGCTTATGCAGGTCCCGATTTTTCCTAACTATGATCCCCTAAATCGTATCACACAAGTTAGATTTTCGCCTACCTTGGATTAAAAATCTGGTCCCATTGTAATACATCTAATTAAATGTGATCGCGTAAGTCGGATGAGTTTAGCGCTAAAGTCCTCCTCAGCTGCCGCCACGCCCACTTCCATTACTATCTACACAAACTCCATGCATCGGCTCGTTCGTGTACAACTACACACACTAACAACACCTGGAGATTGCTTTAGTGTCTATACGGTCATGTGATGTGTAGATTGGCTGCACTGGGCGAATCAGTTCATTTCACCATTGTCAATCAGGAGAGCAAACCGGTCCATGGCACATAAAAGGTTGGGGACTGCTCATCCAGGCAACCAGAGCCTGGAATGTCCACTAGCGACCAACCACTAGCTTCAAAGCAATGCACGACATGTGAATTGTTTCTAGTATGGAGCAGCATAGCGTAACTCATAAGCTGGCTTCTCCAGCACAATCTGTGTAACGTCTCCTGCATGTTGTGGCTATCCATTTAGCATGGATAGCTAATTTAATGGAAGCTGAACACTGTTGAGCTTAGTCTTTAGCATGTTACCAAGGCTAACACTGTTAATGTTGGTGTGTGCATGGGTAGCATGTGATATCCTATTCCTGAAGCCTTCCCTGTTTTTAATTTTTTTATTACAGTTAGCAAAGATCAGCGTCCATTGCAGTCTTATCTGGAATAAAGGGTGGCGTGGGAATTTTATTGTACAGCTCCTACTGTATCTCAATAAAGTGAGATTTTTATCATTTTATCTTCAACAGCTAAAGGTAATTGTTACTGACATAAAAGAATATTGATATCATTACAAATATGACCGAGATAGTCGTATTGCTTATATTTTGTGCTCGGGCAGGAAGAGGAGGGGGCAGAGTGTTTCAGAAGAGAGTGCAGTACTGGAATTACTCCACATCACAAATATAACTCTATGGCATATCAGGTTTTTCCATGAGGATCTTGTGACTGAAGTTTTGATCAGAGGATTTAGGTCTGCGCTTCCACATTGTGTGTATTTGATGGCTGTGGCGTCACAGCACCCACTGACCATTGTTCTGTTTAATTAGGCATTCATTCACTCCTGGAGCCTGAAACTGTGGCACAAAACAAAGGTCTCCATTGGCATGCATGGCTGCTGGGACCATGTGAAGAGGCAGTGTGACACCGAACAACTGGACTATTTTTATACAACAGCCATCTGATTATCTTAGTACCAAGATGCTTCACATGACTTAATGAATGAGTAAACTTATTACTGAAGATCATTCAGTGAGGGTTAGTTATTTCTAAACGCCTTATTAACCAGATAAACTTGGGCAGCGCACAATTCTCATGTTTAGAAAGTGTTTGCACACTAACTTTAAAATGCACAGTGCACTTATATATGTGTTAGTATTCAGACAGAGGACCCATGCCATCAGTACTGCTTCAGCAAAAGAATTCTTATTAGATAAAAGCATTTAATATAGAAGAATGAGATGATACACCATTATGAGTCATTATTGTATGTAATCATTAGGCTCACATATCTTGACATTTTCTATATGACTGATTTATATCTTTGAAGGATAGGAATAAACACAGTGCTGATGTCAGTTCCTGTGTGTTAGCTTCTATTTTCTAGCAATATGATTTATCAGGAAAATTTTGTTTCAAAACAATCCTGCTTTTATTGGGAATAAAAGGGATACATGGTGAAATAGATGAAGTTAACTTCCCCCCAAGCACCAGACGTCCACGGATGTTGTTTTCTTGGCTTAATGTGGTCAGTCAGTCGTGGCCTTTATTTAGTCCAAAAATAGTCACTGAAAATTGGGCTGCGTTTAATCCATGAGATTTCATCCAAATGTAGTCCAAGATGGGCCCAGCAACAACTTGCTGAGAAGACCACTTCAGTAGACTTCTCAGTAGCTTTGGAAAGTGAAAAAGCCCCTCATCAGGTTGTTCAAAGCACGTAAAGTGAAAGATCTGACATCTCTCACAGCTACGCTGGAGCATGGCTGTCTAGGTAGAACATTTGGCATTACAATTAGATGTTGCTTTAACAATTAAATCTAAAAAAAAAAAAAAAGCACGTAATTGCAATGGGTGCAAAATAACCACTTGTGCAAGCATGTTTCATATTGACTGTTCACGAGTACTGCTGAAACCTGCTGAGCTAATAAACAGCTTTAAAATCTGGAGCGCATGTCTCATATTTTGGGGGTGCAGTTGTAATCCACTTTGATAAACTAAAGGTCTGCATGAATATACTAGCCATGTAACATGGTGAAACTGGAATATTGGGTATATATACATGTTTGTTTTGTTTTTTATATTTTAAAGTCTTTGTATGTGGAGCGGGCATTGCATGGCCATCTGATACACAAAAATTATTACATATCATCAGTCGCCTTGCACTAAAGAAGGGTCTGGTTTGAGTCTACTGGTTGATGGTGTTCTCTTTGCTCACTGGAGTTTGTGGAAGTATGGGCAGGTCCAGTGAGTTGTCCATCTTTGTCTCTTTGCTTGCCTATTCAAGTCTAAAAATAGCCATCAGTTAAATTGTACCAAACTTTCATTGTTCTGCCGTAAATCTTCCCGCCCGTTTGCATCCATCCTTTACATTACCGCCATCTTGTGGCCGCAAGTGGCTGTTGTTGCCGGCAACAGCCACTTGCGGTCACTTGTGTCCCGTTAACAATGACTGGCTGTGCATGCACATTGCAGATAAACCTGTGGTCTGACAGTAAACTGATGGGAGACAATCATGTGAGGCAAACTGCCACTGGCTCTGCTTTCACTGCTCTGAGGTCAGTTACAAGGAGCCCTTTGTGTGGGAACAGCTAGAATTAGCAAGTACGGCTTCTGTGATTTATCCTCGTGATAAACAGGTTTCCTCTTCCTCTGCACAAGATTGACAGGGAACATTTTTGTAGAATGAGCACTTTTACCTTTGATCGTTCATGTACAGTTTACAGATAATACTGTTTTATCCACAAATAAATAGTGGAAAAAGAGGTGTGTGTGTGTGTGTGTGTGTGTGTGTGTGTGTGTGTGTGTGTGTGTGTGTGTGTTTGGGACGGTGTCTCTGCCACTGTTCTTTGGGTCCAAGCTTTGGTGGGACCGGGCTCATCCCGACAACCCTAGTTATGGAAGACACGTCCTTTCGCTTTTTAGATGTCTGGCAAAGTTATGGCTCCATTAAATTTTGCTGAGTGGGTCACTGTTACGAGATCGAAAGGTGAGACCTGAGTCTTTGAAGGCGAAGTTATAAGGTAATGTGTTTTTAAAATGTCTACATGCTTCCTAACCTGCTGTTTAATGACTGTTGAGTCTCTTAATGTAGAACGATCATTGCGGTGCCTGGCACGGTGGCAGTGAAAGGCACTGTGTGTGAGGGGGAAGAGAAAAAGTTGCTTTTCCTCTCTGGTCCAGTCCTGTGAGCCAGTCATACTTAGCTTGAGGTTAAAGTGAGAATGGGCCAGATGTAGACACTAACACTGACACAAAGTGACAGGTTCCCAGGCATTCAGTGACACCATCGGTTCCTCCCCATCCCTCACCCCCTTCACCCTCTCATTGGCTCAGGCCGAGTCTTTGACCCTCCTAGATCAGAGGGCTCACCAACAGTAAGACCTCGACGGACTTGTAGATCAGGGCCTGCAGCAGCCTCATATGTAAATGCAGAATAAATGAATACACAAGAAGTCCTTGTAGGGAAAACCAAACCATGTTTGAGCACACCTGGAAAAGATATGATGTATTTGAATAACCACTGATACCAGGATACAACTTTTAGTCAGGCAGAATGAGTTTATTCACCAGGGGTAGAATAGTTGGTGGAAATAAAAAGCCTGTCTGAAACATCACCATCATGCTCGAGGATGACTTAGTGTGACCTTCAGTGTTCCTGGATTTAAATACAGCATTTTAGGGAATAAAGATGGCCCTTTTAAGGTGAATCTATCTGTACCCACAAATGAAGTGGCACCATGTTTGTGTGTACATATGTAGATGTATAGGTTTGTGTCGCTCTCACCTCCTCTTCCTGCTCCTGTGCTTATTAAAACTGATTGTGTGCAGACCACTTAGCATTCTGTACACACTCTTAGCCTGGCCACTCTCATCTCTGAGTGTTATGATTCTGCAGGCTCAGTGCCACTTGGCCACAGTAAAAGCCACTGTGACTGGGCTCATGCAAAATACTGGACAATCTGAAATGGCCTTTACGTTAAAGGAGCAGTTCAGCATTTTGAGAACTTCTTGCTACTCTGATGTCTATATGATAAGCAGGAAAGTACGTTGAGAAGTCAGTTATTTTAGCTTAGCTTACAGGGAGTGCAATATTATATTCAGTCTGATGTACTGAGGATATTTTATTACTGTTTAATAGAGCTAAGTTAGATGTCTGCTGGCTGTAGCTTCATCAAAAATGCACTACCAAAATGTGGAAGTACACCATTAAAGCTACCTTCATCTGCTCTCTTATTCATAAGTGGATAGTTCCACATGTCTGATTTGTCAGATTTCTACCTTGGGTACCCTTTGTCCTCCTAGGATCAAACCGAGGAGTTTTTGCTTATTAGGCAATTGTGTAAACCACTACACTGCGGAGCAGCATAGCTCATCTGGTAGCATTCTATTAAATGGCCAGTTTATTTCACAGAACCTACCAGAAGCACATCAGTCCACGACCCACACACCACCACATAACTTGAATTTAGTGGACCTCTCCGTTCCTGGTAATCATTTGTAAGTTTAATATTGTTGCATATTTTACATACACTCAAGGGTCTGCTGCTTTTGTGGTGATATGCTGTTGTGGGTTCAGCCGTGTATGAGTTCAAACATGGTAGGAAAATGTGAAATGGGTGAAGCAGTTCATTCAAGCGTGCAAACACACATGGAAATACAGTATATAAGACAAAAACAGAGTTTGTACAATTCTGACAAGCTTTATGTCAGTATTTGGAATGACCACCTTTATTCTTCAGCATAGGCTGGACTCGTTTAGGCAGCCTCCTTGTCGTTTCTTTAAGTAGTCTTCCAGGTTTCTAGAAGGACATTCCAAAGCTCTTTTTTTTGTTTTTTGGATGTTGGCTGCCTTTTGTTCTGTTCTCTGTCAGGATGATCCCACACTGCTTCACTTATGTTGAGGTCCGGGCTCTGGGGAGAACAGTCCAAGACTGATGGGGTTCCATTGTGTGTCTTTTCTACCCACGTATGCTTTTACTGCATTGGTAGTGGGTTTGGGGTTGTTGTGATGCTGAAAAATGAAGCTGTTGCCAAACATCAAAATCTGATGGTACTTTTCTGCATTCATAGTTCTATCAGTTCTGACAAGAACCCCAACACAACTGGATGAAATGCAGCCTCAAACCATGACAGAGCCTCCACCGTGTTTTAAAGACGCTCACTGTTGCGTGTCTCTCCTGATCTCTGTACACACTGATTTAAAGTTCATGACCGTACAGTCAGACTGAACAATTATGGCTTGTTTGGAAGGACTCACAAGGAGAAACCCTCTTCTTTCTAAAAAAAAAAAAAAAGCATGGCTTAGGCTTGCAAAGTTGCATCTGACCAAACCACAAGGAAACCGCTTCTGGAAAAAATGTCCCTTGGACAAATGAGCTCAAAGTGGAGATGTTTGACCGTAATGCATCTCATACCACCTGTCAGTCGTGGTGGTGGAGGGGGTGATGATTTGGGCTTGCCTTGCAGTCGCAGGACCTGGGCCCCTTGCAGCCACCATGAACTCCTCTGTGTACCGAAGTATTCTAGAGTCAAATGTGAGGCCATCTGTCCAGCAGCTAAAGCTTGGCTGAAACCGGGTCACGTGACAGGACAATGATCCCAAGCACAGCATCAAATCCACCACTGAATGGCTGAAAAATGAAAAGAATCGACACGTTGCAACGGCTCAAAGTCCGAACTTCAGCCTGAGTGGAATGCTGGGCCCTTAAGATGTGAACAGAAACAAACATCCAAGAACTGGAGCGATGTTGTGAAGAGGAGTAGAATGAAATTGCTCCACAACAAAGTGAGAAATGCATGAAGTCAAACAGAAAATGATTATTTCAAATTATTGCTGCTAAAGATGTTCTACAAGTTTTTGAATCATGGGGTGTACTTAGTTCTACGCAGGACTGCATAGAGTCCGGTAAAAACTATTCTTTTTCGCATGACTGCTTGGCACACAGGCTGACAGCGATACAGCACATAAAGTGAATATTGGTGTAGATTACGCTTGTGTCTCATTGCAGAGCTGTGCTCAGAGGAACAAATGTCAGTCAGTGAAAGATTGTTGAAAGAAATTTCTCTCCAGTCGATAGAAACTGATTTCCCCAACTGATCAAACAACGAGATTACACAGTGAGACAAGTGAACATGTTAGGACTTATTCTTCTGCACAGAGCTCTCACAGTGTACAAAGACCCCACCCGTGTGAGTGGGGATAAACTCTGGTGAGACCAGCACTGTTGGATGACCACAGCTGTGACAATATAACCCTGGGGTCACTCTTCATGCCAGCAGCCCTTAAAACCTTTCCCTTGTAAGAAGGCTTCTGAGATCTGTTTAGTCACTTTCTCCACAGCTACCAAAACAGGTGGGATCCTGTCAGGCGCTGGTCATCAGTCAGTGGTGGGAGGCAAACGGCAAGTACGACAGAAACAGAATCCAGTTACTATGGAAATACCAGCAGTATTGCTATGGGAACTGGAGCGCCAGAGACTGCTTGGTCTAGGATCGAGCTGTAATCGTCTCTCAGAGAGAAGCTTATGGTAATGTGCGATGCTCTTATGAATTAATTTGTCAGGCTTTGTGTCCCAGCTGGAATCATAGACTTTTATCAGATGGAAATTAGCATCTCCTCACTGCCGAGCATGCACGACATGAGACGGCTTCAGCAATATACTGTTCAACTTAGTGCTTACTTCCGGTCAGGGCACCAGTGTCTACAGTCCATAGTTTAAACAGCTAAAATTGAAGGGCCATTTTAGCAGTGATGGGGGAAAAAAAACAAACATATTCCTGTGTTTACTGTGTGTAACTCTCTTAGATTGGAACCACTAGGTACTATTTAAAAATTCAACAGTTGTACAGTGAATAACTGTGAAGGTGTCAACAAAAACCAGTGACTACTGGTTATGTTTGTTAATGCAGTTGTTGCTTCTGATGGCATCAGTATGACATAATCCTCTAAATGTCACGGCACACTCGGTGTAGTTTTATGTTTTGTTCCTTTCAACACTAAAAATGTCAGTCTTCCCTGGTTTGACCAAATCCTGCTCGAGGCTTACGTTGAACTTTTATGCACACTGACCAGAAACGTGGCGGTCATGTGTGCAGTGCCAAAACCAGCAGCCCAGTTTGTATGAGAACATAAACATTTACAGTCCTTAAAAGCTGTTTTCTCTGCTTTCTGCAGAGGAAATCCAGCACAGACTCCTTAAAGTGATGCTTGAGTAAAACCCCAGAGGAGACTCAGCACTGTCTTTACACAGTGTTAAATGTGAGGGGCATGTCTTTATCCAGCAATCTACTGCCACAGTCACATTAGGCAAAACAGTGGATAGAAACCACAGCAACCCAGAATTATTGCAATGAATGTGCAATCGACTTGTTGCTGGGAAACCAGGTCTCTCACATTCACAGTCAGTCAAAGCAACTTGCAACTGGTGTGTCAAGAGAGCAATAAAACCAGAGTAAGACGTCAGTTTGCAGTTTCCAGTTAAAAGGGGACACGTTGGCAGTTATGTGCAATCTATTGGCGATAACTGTGATACACTGGTGAAAACTGCAAATCTGTTGCTGTCCACGCACACAAAAATTCACAGTAGCTGCTAACATTCAGTGTCCAGGCGGAAGCTCACAGATTTGAAATCTAAAAAAGTAGTGACTTGGCAGCATGACCGTTTAACAGCAACATGACACGGGCAATCAGCAGCCTTGCTTTTATACGGGAAAAGAACCAGACTATAACCAGTTGGCAAACAGCTGGCTCGAGTCCCCTGTTGCAAAGAGATGCAACGAGCCCAACATTAGTTGACATAATGTCAGCTTACAGCCAGCTGTTGTTGATTAGTAGGCTCCTGTCGGCTGTAGGTAAACAAGAGGGTCGCAGGTCTGATCTGCTGAAGGTCGGTAATTTTGACATTAGGAATAAATAAATAAGCTGACGCACAGAGACTGATTAATTTTGTTCTCATGAATCTCATCAGAAGAGGATAATTTTGTCAGCTTTGTTTTCTGAGGAATGTCGCGTTGCCTTGTGTTTCAGTAGTGAAACAATAACAGAGCTCTCGGGTGATGTGTAGTAGACACTGATCAATTGATCATCAGTTATTTTTATGTACTGTTTTTTTGTTTATTCAAAGTTTTTATTTTATTGTTTGCAAGGAATAAAGAAGTTCTAAGTAATTTATTTGTTTCAGTTACATAAATCGTCATTTGATCCAGAAATAACTATTTCATATATGCAAATGAACCGAAAATCACAGAACTGTGGCTTCTGTACCGCAGTACGAACCGAGCCGTGGGATTTTGTACCGTTACACTCCTACTGCAACTACTTGCAATCAGTCGCTGAATGCACACAAAAAAAAAAAACCTGCAATCAACGCAGTCGCCAGGCAGCCACTGATTCTTCACGAGGAGATCGCTGTACTGTTTTTAGTCTAGCCTGACCGAGCCGTAAGGGGCGTCCTTGGGGGCTTCAATTATGTGGGTGAGCTGTGTCATTTCTGTGAATTTAGAATTAAATTAATTTGAAAGGTTTATTTGTTTAGATTAAAAAAAATCTTTCCAAAAAAGTTTGCAACTCTCTTAATTCAAACTCTTTGCCAATGTAACGATTTGGTCAAAAGACCTGCAGATTAGGAGGCAGAGCCTTCGTGCTGTGAGATGACATTGCATCACTGTGCCCATGTGGGAATAATGTTCAGAGGATAAACAAAAACATTTACAAAAGCACGAGTACTGCATGGCCTAACGATTGACCTTTGGCTCTCGCGCCATTCAGATTCTTTATTCCTCCACCACAGTGCGCTCACACTCCACAGCAGCCATGCTGTTGCTTGCTTCCTTGGTGTGGTTGTTTATCTATGTTTAAATTGGAATCGAGGTGCTGATTACCTGTTAGTGTTCTGTAGGTCATGTTATTCGTGTAGCATTAGCTATGCAGCACTTCATGTGTTCTTTGGCCATTCGTGTGCTTCTACACGTGTTTGAATTCACATGCTTGTTCTGCCTCTGTTTAGCCAGGCTGCCATTATGTGTGACATGTATTGTAAATTCTCTGATGCTGACATTTTTATAAACTGCTAAAAAAATATATAATTTGGAAGACACAGCCTCGGAGGACAGGCTAGTCAGGAAGTAGGAGAGTATTTTATTAGGATGGCCCAGCAGGACTTGGGAGGAAAATGAATAAGTAAAATAATAATTCACTATAAGAATATTAAAAAGCTCCTTGAGAGTCTCATTTGCTCACAGACAGTCATACTTGGCTGAGAGGCTCAGTGCAACTCGAGCAGCACTCAAGCAGGTGAAGAGTTTCCAAACAGCAACTGTTGATAGTATGCAAAACTGGGTGTGTGTACTTTGATGTTTGAGCTTCCAAAGGGGTGTGGGAATATTCTCCAAAGGCACGAGGTAGGGATGTTCCACAGGGAATATCACTGTTTGCTTAATTGAACCTTTCTATTTATGATACCGGCCCCAACTCGCTGGATTTGTAGAGCAGCAGTACAGGGAACATGTGCGGCATCCCAGGGGATGCTACTGAAAAAAAAAGGAGGGGGTTCTTATCAAGAAATAACCAGCTCCTCTGCGCCTATTGTATTATTCAGTGAGGTAAAACCTGGGGGGGGTTTATGAGGGCATTACACCAAGATTATAGAGGAAAAACCCTTCACCCATCATGGAGGCAGCAAGGAAGATTAAAAGAAAGAAAAAAACTTTGATGCAGATTTGCAGATTCCTTGATCTCACACAGCTGTGTCCAACCAAGAAGGAAATAATTGCATATGTAGGTCACTGAGCACCTGCATGGTTTAAAAGCTAAGAATCTACATCACACCCAGCTTACGCACACACCCGGTCATGCGCTGCTTAGCAGTAGTATGTAGAGCAAGAGTTTTTCATGATAACCGCGTGAACAACTAATTATCACGGGCTCCATTGATGCAGGAGACGGGGACAAGACCTGAGAGGCTATTCAAGGATAGCAGAACACAGACAGGATGAGATTGGCATGATCGGGGAAGGATGTGTCAGACAGACTGGATCGGAGCTGGGAAACACCGCTCTCATAACACCCAGTCAGCAGTTCCTGATACTCCACCAGCCATTCCAGCTGTGGCTCGCTGTCACAGAGCCGGGAAAAGATGCAGCCTTCGCTGAAAGGATAGGAAGCAGTTGTTGACTGCTCAACTATTCAGGGACCGGCTTTTATTTTATACGGAAGCCACAACATGTGTGTTGTTCTCGTTGACTCGAGTTGTAATGTAGACAAGCGTTAGAGGCCAGTCTGTTTGAGTGGGGGTTTAATGTGCTTTCTTGGACAGCTGTTTCCACAGAAGACCTCTCAAGCTTTTTATCTCTACGTCAAGCTCACTTAGGCTCCTAATCTGCACTAATACTGTCTGAATTAAGGAGAGGGGCAGGGAACGGGGGGACTTCATTACCTTTGTCCAGCCATGGAAGAAACTGAGTGCCTTGTTTAATGGAAAGTTGTGGAACTAAATTAATCACCTGGAATAATTCATGAAGAACTTCAGATTTTGTTTCTACACAACATTGTCTGAGATTTTGGACTTTTGCCATACCCACTTACATACTTACTTGCATGCTTGCTTGCAATAAGTATTAAGTTATGCAGTTCACAGTGCAGTTGAAATTTAACACCAGAATTAAGCAGTGGCATGCCTCACGTGTCAGTAAATATAGTACGTGCATGAATTAAGAAGCCCGACATGGAGTTTTATCAGACAGCACTGTGGATTCAGTCATAGATGCACCGTTCCATGTAAAGCAGAGATTACCCTTCAGTGACTCTAAATCAAATGATGTTTCACTTTAATACAAGAGCGGAGCTGGAGCACGAGGAGCTCTCAGCGGCTGTGGAAGTTGAAAAAGCATTTCTACTCCTCACACAGCTTTTATATTTCTGCCACAAATGCGAGTGTTGTTATGCACGCAGTGCAGCGGAGAACAAAATAGGTGACATGCTTCCACTGGATTGCCACATTTCTGTAAAAAAGTGCTGCTCTTGTGCAGTTCTTTGTTGAAGTTCTCAGTCAGAATGTTGTACCTTCTGAAGTGGGAGGAAACTTTTTTCATTTAGTGTTGCAGAGACAACTCTGTTCCACTTGGGACCAAACTTTGTTGTCTGTGCTGCTGTCTGTGCTGCTGTGGAACATCACACTCTCAGTCTGAGCCTAGAGCGTAGAAAAATGACTCCTAGAATTAAACTTGTGGTCACACATGGGCGTGACCCTTTTCTTGACGCATTTTCATTAGAGTCAGCAGCTAAAAACAAGCTGTCGTCTCGTTATGATCTCCAGGAAGACCGTGGGCTAATCAGCTTATCCTGTCTGCTTTAGCAGGTGACCCTGGTCACTGCTGTGTAGCAGAGACAGCTGGTGGAGGTCGGGTTATCCCTGTTTGAGCAGTTTTCATTGACTGTGAGGCCCAACGCCCCTTCCACCACTAATTAGTAACAGACTGCACCAACTGTAAATGTTTTCTTCAACATTTAAGGGTGGGTTCCTTTAAACAGGGGATCGGGTGGAGAAACTGGGGAAAGGTTTTAAAGAAGCATCTTGATGCGAAAAGAAGCCTAATGCTGAAGCGCCTTAAAACTGCAGGAAGTCCTCTGGTTGCCCAAACAAGTCCACTTGTATAAAAGTCTTTGAGAAAGTTACCCTTGTTACTTTTGTCTCTTTGTGGTTGTTTTGCATCCCGTACTGTGATTTTGAAAAGACAAATGTAAGCATTCAGTTAATTTAGGGGCTCTGGTCCTGGAGTCCTCGGCCTTTATCTGGGAGAATTGTTCAGTAGTGTATCCAAGATACTAATAAGCCAATAGGGAAGGAAGGGTGGGGCTTCACACTGTCTCAGTGCAGGTTACCTCTGAGTTGTGGTTGGAAGTTTACGTCGATTCATGATGGGCATGAATGTAACGGTAAGGATTTCTTTGAACTGTTCTTTTTCCAGGCTGGAATGACTGCACAGAATGCGTCTTTAATGACTTTTTAAAAGAACTGGGTGCAAATGTTTGATTTATCTTGGATTTTCTCTAACCCACACAGGGTCAAAAGTATACATACACTCACTTAAATCTTTTAAGAAGTGGTGCTGAAGGTTCTACAATATCTTTGACAAGGCCACGGCCTTTGAACTTCTCTTCATGATTGACTTCAACTGGTAGTTTATCTTTGCCAGCATTAAAAGGATTTGTCTGACAGCACTCATTGACCAGAACGATGGGAAAGTCCAAAGAACTCAGTGAAGATCTAAGAAGAAGAATTTCAGATTTCCATGAGTTGGGAAGGTCTCTTGGAGCCATTTCTAAACAATTGCCGATTCCAAGATCATCAGTTCAAACTACAGTACCAGTCGAACATTTAGACACACCCTCCCAATCATATATGAATTTTTGACTGGTACTGTATTTTCCAAGTTATTTGGATGTGTCAGCACTGTGCTAAGATCTGGAGGAAGACCCAAAATGTCACCCTCAGATGAGAGGAAATTGGTTCGGATGTTCAGGAACAACCCAAGAATCGCCGAGGCTCAAGCCTGCCATGAACTGGAAACTGCTGGAAGTCCAGCATCACTGCCCACAGTGAAGCCAGTTTTACATCACTGTGGACTGAGAGGGTGCCGGCCAAGAAAGAAGCCCCTGCTCCAAAACCGACACCTTCAGCTTCAACTGCAGTTTGTCACTGCAGTGTGAGAACAGTGACTAATGTTCAAAGGGCATTTAACCAAATATTAGTGGGTGTGTATGTACATATTTGAGCTTATATGTATTTGACCCTGTGTGGATTAGAGAAAATCCAAAATGAATTCAAACTTGTGCACCCAGTTCTTGTTTTTTAAAGTTATTATAGATGTATGCAGTACAATCATTCCACCTTGGAAAAAGAACAGTTCAAAAAATAATTGAAAGCCCAAAATGACCATGACATCGATGAGTGTATGTAAACTTCTGACCACAGTTGTATCTCCTGACTCTGTGTGACCTGTTTACTGTGAGCCAAAGTACTAGATGTGATAACAGCATCTTGATAATATGTTCAGTAAAAAATAGATTCTTGGCAATCCTGCATCCACAAGCAGGACCATCATTTTATCTCTCTGCGAGTGTTGATGAGTACGCTCGTAAGTCAGCATCGATGTGGAAATGACTTTGTGTGAATTTGTTTGTTGACCAAAGGCTGACAGAATGATTCAGCAGTGGCCCCTCCGAGGCCCTGTCCCTCCATCACGTACCAGCACAGATTTCTGGGGTGCTTTTGCACTTTTAGTCCTACATTTGTAACATCATCAGGCTCAGAGAGAGAGGGAGGGAGAGAGGGAGAGAAGGGCTCGGCAGGCAGTTGACCTACTGGCATGGTGAGCTTGCCCTGAAAAGGCCACATGCCTCCCTGCACTGTGCATAGAAACAGCACCCCCACCCCGAACACACACACACACACACACACACAATGGTTTAACCAGCACAACTAAAAATGGAAGATGGACAGTAACAGAACGAGGCCAAATAGCCTGTATGCTCAGATCATCACAGTGCTGCAGGAATTGACATTTATGTTCGCTTTAATTGTGTTAGTGAAATTTAAGATGAGGGAGCTCATTACAGACCTCCCCGAGGAGTGTGAAAACAAGCCCGGCATCAGTGGATGTCAACTGGTAATGTACATATAGCATGAGGTCATCACTGCATCAGTGGAGAGTCTGGAGAGTTACGTTACTTATTCCCTCTTGTTTTGCAGGCTACTTGAGCGCATTAGCAGTGGTACTGAATACAAATAATGCCTCACCATGGACGGATGAGTTTGACAGTAAGAGCTCTGAGTAAATACCCTCACAAAAATGCAAAACAGTCATCAGTGTTTAATTAATGTCCTCATATCACTTCCTGTTTCTCTATCCACAGAAATTGAGCTTTCATGTCTGATTGAGTCAATTTCTACAACCAACCCCAGAATTGAATGGAAGAAAATAACAAATGAGGGGCCAAGCTATGTGTACTTCGACAAGAAGATCTCAGGTAATACATAACATAGCCTCTGTATATATTTTTTAAATAAACTTAGCTTAAAAAGTAAGGAACTTGTGTTTTGTCGATTATTTCTTTGTTGTAACCCCTTGTTGGCAATAAATCTTATCCACTTGGAAAGCCTGTTTTATTTCCCCTCACATGGAGCCACATTTGTAAGGGAAATGCATTTGTGGGTTGAGCAGCAGAGTTGAGTATGTGGGTTGTGAAAAACTTGCCAGATCTTCTCTGCCAGTGCCAAACAGCTGATTCTGCTATTGACTCTTGTTTTGAGCTGCTGGTACCCCAGGTGCTGACATGTCATCATTGGAGGCAATCTCAGTGCAGAGATATTGAAATGAGATTCTTCAAAACAGTGGCAGTCCCATATCTCCACAGTCTGGGACCGTGCTCGCCCTCGCAGAGTGGAGACTTCCTCCAGAGGTTGGGAGTTGAGAGGATGGAGCGGCGCTCCTGCAGTCGTGACCTCAATCCCACTGAACACTCGTGGGATCATCTTGGGTGTGCTGTTTGTGCCAGAGTGACCAACGCAACCACATCTGGCTGATGTGCGAAGAATGGGACGCCATCCCACAGCAGTGCGTGACCAAGCTGATGACCAGCATGAGGAGGAGGAGGAGGTGCCAGGCTGTTGTCGCTGCGTTTGGTTCTTCCACATTCTACTGAGGCGCCTGGTTGTTAAACGAATAAATTGTTAAATTGCCACTTGGGACAACAAACAACACTACACATGATGACAGCTCTGACTGTCTGCACCTGGGGTACCAGAAGCTCAAAACAAGAGTCAATAGCAGAATCAGCTGTTTGGCACTGGCAGAGAAGATTTGGCAAGTTTTTCCCAACCCACATACTCAACTCTGCTGCTCAACCCACAAATGCTTTTCCCTTACAAATGTGGCTCCATGTGAGGGGAAATAAACAGGCCTTACCAGCAGTACGAGATTTATGGCCAAGAACACAAGAACACCAAACACAAAGTTTCTTGCTTTTTGTGCTACATTTATTATATTTTTAAAATTGTTTCTTCTTGCTGTGTTTTTCTTCTGGCAGGCGACCTTGAGAACAGAGCAGTGATCAGAGAACCTGCCACGTTACTGATAACCAATGCCACAAGATCGGACACGGCCAAGTATCGATGTGAGGTCACTGCTGCAGACGACCTAAAATCCTTTGATGAGATTGTGATTGACCTGGTTGTAAGAGGTACTCTGACTCACCCGTATCACTGATTAATCTCTCTCTAGGTGTTTTTATGCCCTTTATAAATGTAGAGCTACTGATAAGACGCAGATATGTGAAATATGAGTCTAAATGGGGAAAACAAGTCATTATTGCGCCCTCAAAAGAGAGACCTCGCTCAGTGATTCACACGTTGGATGCTGTAAGATGAAACCGTGTTGTAGGTCGCACCAACCCTTTGGCATACATACGAGGATGCGTTATGACCAGACCTGCCCAGCTGCAAAGGCATGTTCTGGGCTATAAGAGGAACCCTCTGAAACTGCATCTGCTAAAGAAAGCAAGCGCTGCGTGTTTTGGTGGCATTTTCTGGCATGGGCCAAAAATCATGTTCCCATCCACTCCCTGTCAAGGCTGGCAGGGGTCAGGGTTTGTTTTTTTTCAAAGCTCCAGAGCCAATCATAAGGCCAGCCGCATTGTGTGGATTATGTCAGTTTATTTATCACTGTTGTGCTTAAAGAACAGAAAAACGGATCTACATGAAGACTCACTACAGACTGTCACAATATGTTCCGTTTCCCCACAGTGAAGCCAGTTGTGCCAAAATGCAGTGTCCCGAAATCGGTGCCCTTTGGGAAGTCGGCTGAGCTGAGCTGTGTGGAGGAGGAGGGCTTCCCCAAGTCTCAGTATAAGTGGTTCAAGAACAGGGAGGAGCTGCCTGATGACCCAAAGACCAGCCTCAAGTTCTTCAACTCCTCATACACGCTCAGCGCAGAAACAGGAACTCTGGTCAGTATGTGTGTGCGCATGTGTTTGGACAAGGGCACACATGAGCGCCAAGGGCGGGGCAGCGGGGACGATGGCTTGGCGCCCAGGGGTGGGGACAGATATTTTGGGGAGTCGGTTGATGGTGTGAGAGGGCTCGAGCCACGAGGGGAATCTGCTGTCCTCGTTTGCACATTCCTCTATTCTCTCCGTCTTTGCAGCACAGCTAAGATGTGACACAGCACACTGTTTGTCTTTAAGTGAACATATTGCACGTCAGCGCTGTAAACTAAGGAGGTTCAGGGAATGTTTTTTCTCCTCTTTTTGTCTTGTTATTTTTAGAGCGCTCCCTGAAAACACAGTTATCGCTCCTCTGCTGTTCCCATGTGGGAAAGGAATGGTGCCAGCTGATGTAGAGATTGGAATTGGTGAAATTATTTAGATTTTCTGTTGCATTAAAGTGTTTTTTGGGTAAGAAAAGTTTCGGATTCATCTTTTCTGGAAACTTGGATATACTCTTCTTTTTTGTAATACTTCTCTAATTCAGTGTTTGCATGTACACAGGTTCAAATACCTTAAGTTCACTTTTTATCCTCCCGTGTAATATAAAGGTAGCACCCTTTGTACACTTATTATACTTTGTGTTTATCTGAAGTGGGGAGTAAACAGGATTTCAGGCTGCTAATGCTATGATAATACATGCTAATGGTATGCGGCCTCTTCCTCATGCCTGATTGGCTTGTAATCATGTGATCATATTGTGCCGTGCGACTGGCCATACCTACCATTATGGAATGAGAAAGTGGGGATTTCTCATATCTAGCAACTGACCGGTCACTGAACAGCTGACATTAGCTGATAGTGAGAAACATCCAGGTAAAGATCCAGTCTGTTTATAGGAGCATCAGTTCTAGGCTGCAGCCTTATTGATTAGCCTGTGATGCCAACTTCTGATTGGCCGAGCATCGTCGATCATGTTGTGTCAGGGATGACTCATGGCCATTAATAGTAAAGGCTATGTCTCAGCATTGAGCAATATTAAAGCCATACCTACGGCTCAGCAGTATGTTTCAAATGTAAACAACATGGCTGCATTATGATTATAGTGATATTATACATAATGCATAGATATCAGCAGATTATGTACTATGGGTGCATTCCTGTACACATCAGTATAACATGATGTGGATACCTTGTATTATTTTATAAGTATAATAATGTAATTATAGTAATATAATTATATTATTATTAATAGAATTATATAATCATATAATATCAATCTTTTATAGCATGCTTAAAATAGTTTTGTTTTAGTAAGTAATGTTCAAAACATATTTTTGCTGGAATATTTATGAAATCTTTACTAACTCGGAGGTGATTTAAGTTTCAGGCACGGCCCCTGAATACTTTAGCAGAAGGTAATAATGTGTCTGCTGAAGGGTCTCTGATGAAACGGGGCTGTAATGTTCTGTCTTTGACATTTGTTTTATATTACCATTAATCGTGGGAGGGTGGTGGTTCTTGTCTCAAAAATAATTAAATGGTGTTAAATTCTGTTTGGGTTTGATGTAAATGTTTTGATCATGTCATTGTGATAATTTCCTGCTCCTAATGCAGCTGTTTTCACCCTCTCTACATATTTAGATCATGTAATCCAACTGCATCATTAACACCAGCCTTCTTAGTTTTACTTACCCTTTCAGGCTGTTCGTAACATGTATAAAAAAAAAAGGGTGACAGTAACTGTATGCTGATAAGATACAAGCTAACCAAAGGCTCAGTTTGGTCAGTTTAAGCTCGGCAGGTCAGCAGGAATTTCTTGCTAGCCGGCCTGCTCGTTAGTCTAAAGAGATTGGAAGATCTAAGTATGTCCATACAACTGTCGCTGACTGATTATAGTCTGAATGTCACTGCACAGAGCCCACACACTGCTTCATGCACTTTTTAAATGCAATACACCACCCCAAGTTTCCCTGCTGTGGGAGACTGATGGCAGCATGACCGGGGTGAATATTTTATATACAGTGTAATTTTTAGCTATGTAACTCCCTCCTTCACTAAATCCCAGATGATTTAATCTAATATTTCCAAAGTACGCTGCTAAGCACATACCTTGTTTATCCAAATGGTGCCGTGTCTGTAACTGCAAATGCAAATCTGGTGTAAATGTCTCTCCCTCTCTGCTCACAGAAACTGTCAGTACAGTTGTTTCCCTCCATACTAACAGCACCTACATCCTGCCTCTGTGTAGCTAAGCTCGCCTATATTTGTTGCTTGAAAAAAATGTGAACAAAAAAGTATTAAAACCAGAATCATCCGGTATGCTATGAAACGTCTGCATGCAAATACTGAGTGAACAAAGCTTCATGAAGCTGATGTCTGTAATTCGCCTCATGTAGAAGTTCGTCGCAGTCAGGAAAGAAGATGCAGGCGAGTACTTTTGCCGAGCCAAGAATGATGCAGGATACGCTCAGTGTGCGGCCCAGCAGATGGAAGTGTGTAAGTATCTCACAGATATACTGTTAAATCACCTGTTCAGTCTGGGAATAAATACTTTGTGTTTATTGAATATAAATACTGCACTCTTTACAAAGATGAGTGGAAATGAATCCAAGCATCGGTGTTTAACTTCTCGCTCCCCTTTTGAACTCCACAGATGATATTGACATTGTGGGGATCATCCTGGGAGTGCTGGTGGTGGTCATTGTACTCTTATGTATAACGGTGGGAATCTGCTGTGCTTACAAACAAGGTTACTTCGCCAGCCAGAAGCAGACGGGGAACAAGTAAGATTCCAGACAGCCTCCCATTCACGTGATTAATATTCCTCTGACCAGTGTTGGGGTCTTTACTCAAAAAAAAAAGGAAAGTATTACAAGTTACTCGTTACTTTTCATAAAAGTTATGCAGTACATTGCTTAATTACTCACCGGAGAAAGTAATGACTTGCACTACTCTTCACATTAATTGATCTGAAACGTACTCTCACATAATTACCGGTTAACAATATAAGCCTGAGGCGACAGTTCTACACACCAACACACATCTCTATCCTAATGAGGACACACATCCAATGTTTCTTTGATTTTTTTTTATGTATGAACACAAAACCTACAATACAACACAAAGCTGAAAACCAGCCTAGAGAGACCTTAAAGCGATGGCCCCAGTGAATCTGCTGTAGAAACCTGCACTGGTGAAATGGAGGCTGCAATGCTGCAAGCCTGACTGCTCCTCGCTGCCTCTGTTACCTGTTGAAGCTCAGGCTCTGGTTAGCATGCTGTCTGTGCAGATGCTCGCTGAGCGCTGAAGTTGTCTTAGCAGAGTTGTGCAGTTGTTGCTGTCCTGGAGGCAGTTTGCATTTCATTGCGCTCTTGTTCTTTCGTGCAATAAAAATAAAAGTAATATCTCCAAAAGCTGCAGATCACGCCATTTTCCTCCTTCCGGCACGTGAGCTGAAATCAGCTGATGCAGGAAGAAAAAAAAGCATGTTTGATTTTTTTTTTTTCACAGTGTGCAGATAACTGAAGAGCCTTTGTAGTGCAAGTAACGACATAATTGTAACGTAAAGTCATCACTGAATTTAGAATAATAACATGTGCATTACTGCGTTACTGACAAATATAATTACACTAATGTGATGCAGTAACTTGGACTGCATCACACCCAACACTGCCCCTGACCAGCACCTCTTCAACATATCACCCATAAAACTGAATGTGCTTTGTGTGTTTTAGTTACAAAGTTCCAGCTAAAGGAGATGGAGTGGACTACGTCAGGACGGAGGATGAGGTTAGTCGATGTCTGTGTTATCTCTGGCATTCCTCGTAGGTTCGACTAAAGAATTTGGAACAAATGATGCATTTTTGCAGCAGGCTGCTAGTAACAGCGTGCCTAAAAATGCAACTTAAAATTGGTTCTTTCCCGAGTTGTGTGTTATGTGCACACACAACACCGGTTGATGCCTTCAGTTTGGTGCCTTTTTTATGCAGGAGTGATTCATAGATCAGTGTTAACAGACAACAGTGATCAGGTGACCAGTGCCCAAAGAAAAGCTTTGAAAGACCTTCAGAAAACTAAACTGAGAAGCAAAATCTAAAGAAATGAGGGGCGCTCAAAAGTTATGCACAGTACTGATACAATCTGACCACAAATCAGATTTTCAGAAGGTCCCCAAATACAAGATGAGAGAAAAGCAACAAATTCTCACATTTGCAAACCTGGAACCATTAACTGTTTGTTACTGTGAATAGCTGCTAGTTGCTAAAGCAATTATTATTAAATTAATTAAATGTCATTAAATTCAAAAATCGAATAAATGAAATTAAAAGACGACTGCCTGGTAGGTCTCCCTTCTCAAAGGCAAAGCTCTCACTCCCCCTGTGGGCATTTTGCACTGAGGGTGTTGGAAGAAGCAGCTGCAGCCACAGTGAGGTGTATGCTGACAGTGGTGATTAAGCTGCTGTATTTAGTCCAGAGCTGCAAAGGTTTGAAAGCAACAGTTACCCAAATGTTTAGAATCCTGCTGCTGCCCTGGAACAAAGAAAATAGGGCCTCTATGCCTCCTCATCACTGCAGAAATCGGTGTTAGCTGACAAGCCAGGCTGGAGTAGCAGCATCTTTACTTTCTGAGGAACCTTCAAAAAGTTCATTTCAAACTTCACATGAGGTGGCATATTGCTCAAGAGCACCGAGCGTGTCAGAGCGCTAGAAACGATGAGAGCAATTGTTTCATAGCAGGTGTCGATGATGTTGTAGCACGCTATAAGAGTTTTACTAGAAATTACATAAATGTCAATAGATTGTACCTCTTTGTAAATTAGTCCTTATCATCCCTTCTGCTTTTACTTGCTTGAGAAACGTGTTCATTTGGTAATTCTAGTATGTAACGCTAGCATTCGGATCCGTGCCAGATATCAAAGCAAACACAGATTCGGAGCAGAAGCGTGGAAAGAATGGGTCTCCAGTACTGAGTGATAAAGATGAGTCCTGTCGGGCTGTGTGTTGTCTGCAGGGGGATTTCCGACACAAGTCATCATTTGTGATCTAAAAAAGACAATGAGTGCTGCTGTGCTGAGCGAAAGCCGTGACACGCGGGTCTGCCCTCCACGCTGTCCGACCACCGAGCTGCCACAGTTCCTGCCCTGACCTCTCAGCACGCCGGGAATCCAACCACACAAGTCTGCCAAAGGTGTCGGCATTTCATTTCACAACATGTAAAAATAGTATGTGCATAGGAACTGAGATCCATTTAACTTTATTACCCTCGACTGAGTTGTTTTGCTAAATTATGTAGTTCTTCTGTTACAGTGATTGCATGCTTTTAAACACTGAAGGAGGCGGAAAACAGTTTGTTCTGTCCACCGGCACAGGACGAGTCTGCTCCGCAGTCGGTCGATCGTGACACCTGTCTACTGGAAACATTCAGTTTCAAACTCTTGTCATTTATATAACATTTCTTTTTCTACTGTTAAAATTTGTCAGACTATTTTTGATGGAATATATTTTAAAATGCCTATATATAAAGGTTTACTTTTTTAAGTATTTGTAAATGACTAACATGTTTTCTTTGGGACGGTTGTGGAAAAAAAAAAGCGATGTAACACAAACCGCTTCGCATAAAGTCGTAAGCATTTACACCTTTTTCAGAAGAAAGATGAAACGCGACTCGCAGTAGCATATCACGACGTGCTCCCCGATCGGCGGTCTTACATATTGAATTTGTCGGCTGGGATTGTCCAGTTTGTGTCGTGACTGATTTCCACATTGATGTTTGTACAGTAGATAGTCTTAGTAAGGTGTTTTGAAGAGTGCCAGATGCTGTGAAACACTGTACACAACCAGTGCTGCGTTTTCTTGGTTTAAGTGTCCTTCTCTGCTTGCTGTTAATCTTGTATATATTGAAGTTGCTGTCGGGAAAGAGTTTTTGCTGTCATATATTTGTTGAGTACTTCACTTTATTAATCATAGTAATATTAATACAGGGTTTGTAAGTTAACCTTCCAGACTCAAAAGAAGCTAGACAAAAATGATTGTGGGCTGTTGAAAAAGGTAAACGCGGTACATTTTTCAAAGTAAAAGCCTCCAGAGAGAAACACAGCTCCATCCCGGTCAGCAGAACAAAGCTGTTATCAGGTTACTTAAACCACCAAAGTCCCACCACGAGTGAAGACGCTCCAAATCCACAGCAAGACAGTCAGGCAGAGCACATGCTCGGACGGTGTTTTTATAGGACTCAGAGTGAACTTTGACCCCGGTACAGCTGCGTTCTGTTCCAGCTGATCACACCTACTCAAAACAGCGTTTGTGATTTCACCAGATGTGCAGCAGCACATTTCAGACGTGTCTCAGTCACTCAGCATTGTGATTCTATATTCACAATTAAAGCCGCCGTTCAAACCAAAAGCTCCGCTTCTACTGAAAGTGCTGAAGCCGGGCGGAGAGCGGAAACACGGGACAGGACGGCAGACCTGCCGCTGGTTTATTCCTGGGTTCAGTGACTGGATGTTTCAGCTTATCCTGAAGCTTGTTCTGTTCTCAATCTGCTGAGCAAAGCTGAAGGTGAGCACACCTGACCTGAGCAGTGTCACAGTGAGGTTCAGCTGCTCGGGGTCTGGAGGGTTATCGCTTGTACTAATTGTAAATAGCTATTTTGTGGGGGGGGGGTTGTTCTTCTTTCACAAGATGATGTAAAGTGATAAAACGTTTAAAAAAATCTATTTCCTGTTTGAGGCAATGTGAAACTCTTTCCCTGTGTAAGACTGAAAGAAGGGTAACATTGCATCAGATCGCTCAGAACACGTGAGCAGGAGCTTCTTGGGGCCGTTTTTAAAAAGCATTCAGCACCAACTGTTCTCTCCCTCAGTGTTCTCCTTTTATTTTTTATTTTTTTTGCCTTTTTTGAGCTCTAACAAGGTTTTAAAGGCAGCTGATGTGTATCAGTATTCATGCAGCTATCTCCTGTTCAGCTGTGCTCGGTGTTTTCTATACAGGAAACGCGGTCAAATGTTAACCAATCAGCAGTCGTGGTGGAGACGATCTGCCCGGCGTTTGCACAGCAGCACTGCTCCGTCTATCGTGTTAGCGTTAGGGAACCGGGAGGCAGCATGTGCTATCGGCCCAATAAGGTCACAAATGAGTCCCGTTGCATAATAATGGTGAGATTTGGAAGTTTCACCTCCTCATTCGTGCAAAGTTCATTCCTCTTAAGTGCCTTCAGCCTTCAGCCTCGTGCAGTTTCCCACCTGTACCTTCGACGATGCAGCCACCGTGTTTTCCCCTCTTCTTTAACCACAAGCATGGCGTTTGAGAGGAATGATGACACCACCATTTTCCACTTCCCTCCTTTACATATCTGCAGATTTGTAAATAGCTTTTTACATAGATTTGAAGGTGTATACATGTTGAAGTAGAAATGAAGAATAATAGTGCCTATATATATATATATATAGTGGGGATTATTTTTAGTAAAGACATATAGCACTATTAGTAAAAAAAAGATTGATACCCGTAGCTTGAGCTCTGGTTTATGATGTCTTTTTTTCTGGCTTTCATTTCAGAGATTGGCCCAAAACTTCGCAGTTAGTGCATCTATTGTGTTTCAAAATAATCCCTAAACACATTTGGAAAGACCAATTTAGCCAACACTGATATTTTTTGTGTGTTATTTATTCTTCTCTGTGCTGGTGGGGAAGTGTTTTAGTTCTTCATCGCACTGTGTTTAAAATGACGGGACACGACTGGCATCAGGACACACCGTCTTACTTACCGTTAGCACCAGCATCGGTCAGCAGGGCCGTGATGGCAGACGAGGTTAAGAGCTGACCCGTGCGACTATCAAGGAGCTGGGATTGCCTGTGTGGATTTTATAAACCAGAGTTCACGCTCACAAACAATGAGAATTATTGCAGCGCAGCTCCACACATGCCGGCACTGTCCCAACGAGCGAGTGTCTGTAGGCTGGGTGGGTGATCTGAGGTAGACTCTGCTGTCTTTCAGTGTGAGGAAGGCCGCGGTGCAGTCTGACTGAGGACAGGTGCATCATGCACCCAGCCCTCTGACCCAAACGTCAATGCCTTTTTGGAGCCTTTTTTGTTGTTCATTTTAGAACCACTCTATTTGTGATTAATAAAACTCACTTCTAATATCATTGAAGGTGTTTGTGTGTTTTATATTTGTGGTGTGTGTGTGTGTGTGTGCGTGTAGTGAGGATTCTGAATTTGTGCTGCCAGTCTTGTTTTCACTGCTTGTTCCAATCCTCCTGGACCACTCCACAGTCTCCCACTGTTCACAGAGATCCTATTGGTCCATCCAATATCCCACTGACTGCTCTTTGTTGATCTAAAGCCATAATCTATTAGTGGGAGTTAAGCCATTTCCACTTTCCACACTGCAAACAGCCTTCTTGTTCCTTTCTGGTGACTGTGCCAACTGGCAGCAGGTTCCTGGATAAAAAGCACTAAAATCAATGAGCCCAGAGAGGATAATATATTGTCGTTTGCAGCACAGCTACTGGACAGTTTTATTTCATTCACAGTAAAATCAATCAGTGCTGGCTTTATCACCAGGTACAAGGATTAAAAAAAAAAAAAAAGCCTTCTTTTTTAGGAGGCAGCAAGTCTGCTCTTTAAATTATGATTAAATGTAGAACACTTTCAAAGAGCTAAGACAGTTTATTTGTTGAGCAGAGCACTGACTCACAAAGGCTACACAGCACTTCTGACAGTCATGCAGTGAGTCCAGTGTTACTCCCATCAGTCAGTGAGATGAAACACATCTGTGGTCAGCTGTGTTGGAATGTAACTCCTCTGCATCCTCGTACTTATTTTGCCGTAGTGGTTATGGTATCCACAGCATCTGATCATGGCGTCATGTTTGTCTTTCTCAGCGAACGGCCGGAAGTTGTACTTACCTCGAATGATGAATGGTGGGCGGAGTTTAGCCCTGAAGCTCTCATTGCAGTTCTCACAACAATTCCAAAGTCATTAAGGTTTGATAAAGAAGTTGAAATCTTAAAGTCCTAAAATGTTTGTTTTTATCGACCGATCACAGAGATGAACCGACTGACGTCATGTTTGAAATATGTGAGAAAGGTTTGGTTGTTGTCTCTCGCACAGGTGAGTCTGTGTTATGAAACACGCCTTAACTGTTTTGCATTAAGGGTGTTGAAAATGATGTTTAAGCCCTGAGAAAAACTGTAACAATGTGCCAACAATACGTATGAATACACTGTTATTGAACTGAGGAAGGACACCGACAGGTCATTGTTTAACTTTCCAGCAGTGCTGCTTTTAACCTGAAAACACGGCGACTCTGCACTGCTGCAAACAGTGCTCAGAGTGTATGGACACGTTAAACCTGAAGGACACAGCCCACTAGTCATTTCTGACACTTTCACACTAAAACTTGGTTTTCTATTTTATTTACCGTGAACTGATGTGCAGGACACAGTGAACAGAGCTCCACAAACAGTGCTGCCTGCAGTTTTATTGCCAGTGGAACAGCAGTTTGATTACATTTCAGGCATTTATTTATGCCGGCACGATGTGTTCTCAGCACCAGCAGGCTGACCTTTACAGTGTTACAGTAAAACCAAGGTGTGATTACTACCCAGAAACAAACAGCTTTACCTCTGCTTCATTTTGTTTGCTTTACAATTGGATCACTGACATCTTAAGTGTTTTATTATTTCAGGTGGACCTTGCGTTATTAGGTGCCCCTGTGAGCGAGGGTGGAGCCAAGGGGTGAACAAAAGTGGACAAGGCAGGGGGGCTGCAACCACCACAGACTAAATTCTGGTTTCACTATACAACAGTTATTATCTTCTTTAGTGCCATGTGCCAACGCAGCTACTCCCACAGAGGTCGATCATCTCATCAGTAGTTTTACATCCTCACTGCGTACTGTGGCTCCTCTGACAAAGACAGCCTCAAAAGTGCCTGACTCCATGGTATAAGTCACAAACGCACAGCTTGAAACAGATAATGAAATGGCATCTCACTAATTTAGAAGATCTTCATTTAGCCTGAAAAAGAGGCATGGGTGAATAAAATGACACTAACGAGACACAGGAAGCAAAACAAAACTAAAATTAGAAACATCCTTTCTCAGACTGATGCTGAAAAGTTAATTCATGCATTTATTACTTCTAGGCTGGACTACTGTAATTCATTATTATCAGGCTGTCCTAAAAGCTCCCTGAAAAGCCTTCAGCTGATCCAAAATGCTGCAGCTAGAGTACTGACAGGGACTAGAACGAGAGAGCAGATTTCTCCCATATTGGCTTCTCTTCATTGGCTCCCTGTTAAATCTAGAGTAGAATTTAAAATCCTTCTCCTAACATACAAGGTCTTGAATAATCAGGCCCCATCTTATCTCAAAGACCTCATAGTACCGTATCACCCCAATAGAGCACTTCGTTCTCAGACTGCTGGCTTACTTGTGGTTCCTAGGATACTTAGAAGTAGAATGGGAGGCAGAACCTTCAGCTTTCAGGCCCCTCTTCTGTGGAACCAGCTCCCAGCTTGGATTCAGGAGACAGACACCCTCTCTATTTTTTAGATTAGGCTTAAAACTTTCCTTTATGATCAAGCTCATAGTTAGGGCTGGATCAGGTGACCCTGAACCACCCCTTAGTTATGCTGCTATAGGCCTAGGCTGCTGGGGGGTTCCCATGATGCAGTGAGTGTTTCTTCTTCACTCACCTCTTTTCACTCTGTTAATACCCCACTCTGGATTTAATCATGAGTTATTATTAATCCACAGTGTGCCTTTTGTTCTCTCTCCCTCCCCTTACCTCCTTCCAGTCTCAGCAGATGACTGCCCCTCCCTGAGCCTGGTTCTGCTGGAGGTTTCTTCCTGTTAAAAGGGAGTTTTTCCGTCCCACTGTCACCAAGTGCTTGCTCATAGGGGGTCGTTTTGACTGTTGGGTTTTCTCTGTATTATTGTAGGGTCTTTACCCACAATACAAAGGGCCTTGAGGTGACTGTTTGTTGTCATTTGGTGCTATATAAATAAAACTGGATGGATGGAATTGAACAATGGTGACACTACTTAGGGGGCTACACACATACATACAAACACATATGCCAAGAGGAGCGCTACAGACTCTCTATAGGCTCCTCTTGTTAGTCTTTCTCTTTTCTTTCTTTTCTTCCTTATTTTATTATTCAAATCAGTATCCATATAATGCCAGAGCTGACAGGTTAGCAAAGAAAGAGAGAGAGGAAGTTAAAGAGAGGAAGAAGGAGGAAAGCAAAATGAAAAGGGGGCGGGGGGGGAGATAAAAATAAAGGTCAAAGCACAAATAAAATGCAATGGGTCACCAAGTGCTGCATCTGAAACAAAACGCACACAAAAAACATACAGCACCTGAAAACAGAAACACAAACATACAATCTTGCTCTCGGTGTGTGTGTGTGCGTGCGTGCGTGCGTGTGTTTTGTGCTTGTCATGAAACATACTTGATCGTGAGGGTGAGAAGCTGCAACAATGCCCCCGGAGCCAGAGGCCAAGAAAGAGTCCCCTGAAGAGTACTGAAGACCCGAGGCCACACATCCCAGTGACAACCACAAGTGCAGCCCCTCAGAAGGAAGAGGCAGGCCCCAGATGGAGCATCCACAGCCAAAGGGCAAGAGCCACAGAGAACCAGATGCAACAGGCCACCGAGCACGAGTTGAGGGCTGGGGCCCAGGGCCTCAGGGGGCCGAGAACCCAGCAGAGCCACCCCCATCCCCCCTGCACTGCAGAAATGGGAGCCACCCCAGACCACAAAACCCCAAGGAAGCGGGCCAACAACCACATCAGAACATCCGGCCAAAACCCTGGGACCACCGCGTGCTCACAAGCCCCCGCCCTCCACAACCATGTCTCACAGGGCTAAGCCTCAGCAAGCCCCAGACCACAAGCGCACACAGACACACACAAAAACATTAATAATAATTTTTTAAAAAACAATAATTGTACATAGACACGTTGTCATGGTCCTGAGTCCTTATGACCCAGTGTTTTTTGTTCATGCTTTGTTTTTGTATGGTGTTTGTCTTTTCTAGGTTTCTTCTGTTGTGGGTTTTGATTATGTGCCTAGTTCCTTGTGTTCCTTGGTGTTCAGTGTCTAGTTTGTGTCTCAGTTCCCTCATCTGTCTTCCTGTTTTATTTTGATAGTCTTCTGGTCCCTGTGTGTTGTGTTATTTGGTTCACCTGTGTTCCCAGATGTCTGCACTCCCCTCATCAGCCCTGTTGTGTATTAAGTCCTGTGTTTCCTCTACTTGTCGCGTCCTCGTCCTCGCTTTAATTTAATTTAAGCTTTCCGCCTGGTGTATCCTGCATCGGGGTCCGCTTCCTTGCCTGCCGCAGTGTTACGTGACACACGTTCATCCATATCAACTCACTCTCTGAAGTGCAGACCCCTGAATGCACCCCCCCAACACACACACACACACACACCTGTATGTGAGTGTATGAGGTGTAAAGGAGGAGCATGGCTGTGTGAGACCTACAGCACTATTAAAATTGAGGGGACAGATGTGGCATAAGCACCAGATCTAATGGCCGTCCTGAAGAAGGAAATGATTGAAAGAGCGACTGACCAAAACAGTCACCTGTTTGCTTCCAGCAATTTGCTACACAGGAGAAAAAATAAATAAATAAAGGGAGATCAGTTTCTGTGGCCTAATAGTGTATGTTATGGTCTGCATCTGGACACCCCAATAAAAACTGTCTGGAACAGGTTTATTATTTAATTTTTTTATATAATGTTTTATTAAAATAAGGCATGTCAGGTACTGTTTCAAGACAGCAAATGTTTCGA
This sequence comes from Pterophyllum scalare, assembly GCA_024447675.2. Classification (NCBI taxonomy): domain Eukaryota; kingdom Metazoa; phylum Chordata; class Actinopteri; order Cichliformes; family Cichlidae; genus Pterophyllum; species Pterophyllum scalare. The sequence continues at coordinate 106,718 of JAMQGT020000093.1, forward strand.
CCCTGAACAGGTTAATCCGAGGATTGTTCAGCTGATTTATCTCTTTCTGACGTCCTCGCACATTCTGGGTTTTCAGAGGCTTTCGGAGGAGAAGGCTGCATTCACAAGTGTGCACAGAGCGGACTCCACAGTGAGGGGAAAAAAACTTGACAGAGGGAAGCTGGCTATTTAGAAAATATCACAGCAGGACACGATGAAATGACACACTGACAAGATATGTCCAAACCCGAGCGGGGGCTGCAGCTGCACCTCCCACTCCCATCCTCACAGAAATAATTGGTTTGAGTTGCATCATTACAGCTAGGAGGCCTCTGCCTGTTCAAGTTTTCAGTCATTTGTCCAAACATGAGAAGGAGTTGTACGATTCATGTGATGCTGTTGTGGGACAATTTTAGAAGAAGAAAAAAACTGTCAAAAGTGAGTCATTGTTTTAAAAGAACATCTCTGTATCACAGCCTTAAGGGGGCTGTTTAACTGTTTTCATGATGGAGGCTAAAGCTATTCACAAAAAGAGGATCATTCTAATCTTTGTAAGCCACCAGAACTAATTAGGCAGTTAGGAGCCTCATAACGAGATAAAGCAACAACACACACACACACCATTGTAATAACCGTTTCCCCCTCTCCTCCCTTCATATTTGAAATACTGCTGTACACAGTGATGCGTGTGGCTCGTATTACCAGATCTGAGCATGTTGCATAAAACAGCAGCTCTGTGCTGTTTGTCAGTGGGAACCTTTTAAAGGTTTTTAGAGGATTTCCTATCTTATCAAGAATTCAAGTCTGGGAGGGAAAAAGTTATGGCGTCCCTGTGATGTGGGTGAGGATTTATTTTTGACATGAACATTTTTAAAATACTGAATAATGGCACAAAACATCAGGGGCTTAAATAGAAAAACCTTCTTAAACCGAAGTGGGCACTGGGGCTGATCCGGCTCCTGCTGCGGTTAAACCCTGCCCTCTAGTGGCCAGCAGGGCCATCACAGCACTGGGTCCTGAATTTCATTATTTTTTCACTCATTGGAAAGACCGACTGAGACCAGAGAAATTACTGTTCGCGCATTTCTGGTTTCTGCAGTCATTCCAGACTCCACAGTGAACTTAGCTTCGATGAGGATGTTAAAAACTGTGCGCTCCTGACCTCTAGTGCTTAAAGCTGGTACAACATGCAGTCAAGCTTTAAGTTTTTATTTTCAACCAAAAGCAGATGAGATTAAAAACTTAAATGTAGCCAAGTTTGTAAGAGTAGATCCTACCCTATAAAATTTCTCTAAGCCCTATACCTGTTAGGGTTTCATTCAGACTGGGGGAGGGTGTGGTGGTGGTGGTGGTGGGGGGACCAATCCAGCTTTTCCTGTTCTGATATGAGACGACAGCTTGGCTGCAGTATATCTGCCAAAGCTGAGTACTGATGCAGTGCTACTGTTAAATTGTTAAGCTGTAACCGTCACTCTGTGGAAGACACTGGGAATCATTCTTTCGTCTCAGAACTAGGCTAGACTTAAACATTTCCCCACTGCGGGAATTAAATTTACCATACACGTCCACCAAAGTATTCTTGGGCAAGATACTGAACCCTGAGTTGCTCCTGATTCATCCATCAAAGTGTGAGTGTGTGCGCTTGGCATGGATAAAAGCCCTGTGTGAGTGTGTGACTGGGTGAATGAGACTGGCAGTAGAAAGGTGGTATATAAGTACCAGCCCAGTGCAGTGTGGAGTGAAATAATAACCCTCCAAGTTATAACCCTTTGTTGTTAACCGTGTTAACCACTAATTAGTTTAGTAATTAGCACATGACTGCTGACATGTGACGTAGTAAAACACAGAGCATCTTAGAATTGAACTAAACACATTGTCTCCATAGACTGGTCACTTCTTACTGATAGCTGATTTGGATTTTTGAGTCACGTATTGGATCAGTACGTGCCTAGTTCAGAAAGTGGGACTCGATGATTCCGTGTGAAACCAGAGACAGAAGGCTGGCAGGCACACAAACAAGCAGAGGAACAAACTTGAAACGGCTGGAGGACTCACAGACCTTTCCATTTGTTTCAAATTTCAAAGTGAAATAAAAGTTCAAAAGAAACGTCATTTATACAGAACCTGTTATATCAGAGTCATTAAAAGCCTATTCAATTATAATCTCATCCACATTAGAAGAGAGAGCACAGACCCACACACACACTCTTCCATTTCAAAGGTTATACATATCAGGACATAATAAAAAATATTCTGGTCCTTAACAGGTGGCAAAATTTGGTAAATACAACTTCAACTTCAAATCACCTACAACTCACGACACAATACACCACGTCATTATTTAACAAACCTAGCTACAAGGAATGAAAAGGGAAAGCAGCAGGAAAGTCCAGATAATCTTGATTTATTGATCAGCCAGTGAGAGCACCTCTGTCAAAACAGAAGGTTGTTCGTTTGCCGGTCTGCAGCACGTCTTGTTTGAAAGGGTTGCCAGGAGAAAGCCTCTTCTCTCAGAAGAACACAACATTTCAGCACAACTTAGGTTCGCAAAGTCCCATCTGAACAAACCACAACACTCCTGAAACAGATGAGATCTAAGAACAACAAACACAGCATATCAGAACCAACCTCAAACAAGCAGTGATGATTTCTTGTTTGTTCTGCAGTCACAGGACCTACTTTGATGTATGGTGAGACCTTTGATATTTTCTTCTATTTTTAGTAAAGAGGGGAGGCATAGCCTGCAAATGAACAGAAGCGGTCTCAGAATGAGTGTAAAACTCCATGAGCTAATTATCCAGCTACCTTTGTCTAATTTCAACTCCTTTTCCCCACTTCTGGCCTCTAACCATTCTTCAAATAAAATAATCTGGGAAAGAAGACCTGGCTCAATCAATCACAGTAAGGTCACAGATAATGTGTTTTAATTGTGAGATCCAACGCCTGTAAGGCTGTACTCAGGGCATGGCCATTCTTCAGCCCAGGAGTTGTGGCTTCTTCCGCCTGTTGATACTGCGCCTAAAAAGTGCAGAAACACGGCGAAGCGAAGAGTTACCGTGTTTAACTTGTTCGCGTTCAGCGGTTTGCTGCCGTTTGCGTTTAGTTTAGCGCTGAGAGTACGGTTTATGTCAACTACTCATGAAAAAAGAAACGAAACAAACTTACGCGAGGAATACAGATTTCCTTCACGTGACTGTAGCCCTACTGTAGGCGCATGCGCAGTCATGCGGTTGTAACTCAAAATATTCAATAATCTGGGAAGCAGCTCGCGCTGGACGCCTCGCGGCAAAACGAGAACAAACTGCGGTGTTTTTCAGGGGAAAGGAGGCGCGTTTCCAGCGGGACCCGGTCACTAACCAGCAGCGATGAGCTTCTTTGGGTTTGGTCAGAGTGCGGACATAGACATAGTTCTGAACGATGGCGAAACGAGGAAAAAAGCTGAGCACAGAAGCGAAGACGGCAGAAAGGACAAATATTTTCTTTTCTACGACGGGGAGACGGTGTCGGGGAAAGTGAACGTTACGCTCAAATACCCTGGAAAGAGGCTGGAGCACAACGGCATCAAGATCGAGTTTATCGGCCAGATAGGTGAGCAGCTGCTAGGCCTGAATTCCGCACTCAGCCCCCGGCAGAAGTAGCCAAAGTGTGACGGGAGATGTTGTGTAGCTAGCTTTGTGCACTGGCGACAGTCAGAGTGTTTGTGTTACTGCTTCAGTGTGTAAAAAGTGAGGAGTGAAGCGGGTGAAGTCCCCCGGGCCGCAGCGCGCGCCTGTACTGCAGTAACAAGTGTCTATTTGGAGTCTCGGGGTCTCGTGACAGATGTGGGCGCGAGCTACGTCAGCTGACTCATCAGCCATTGGAGAGCCGTCTCGGTGACCTTTGGCCCCTGTTTTAAACGTCTTCTGTCACCTTTAACCGACCCTTTTCGTTAAGAAGTCGCAGTTTCAGTGCCTAGTTCACGATGTATGAGTAAGAATTCAGATATGACGGATGATGTGTGTTAAACAAAGATGGCAGCCCGCGAGCTGGAGCGGCTCTGACGGTGCGCGGACTGTTGTTGTGTCCAGGCGGTAAAAGGGTGGTAAACTTTATGACCCCTTAGGGACCGAAACAGCTGCGGATAAAAGTGCGGGCCTCATGCTCCGCAGATTGTTTGTTTTCCCGATGTTTTTACTTTGGCTGGAATTTTGGGCCTGATTTGCAAAACAATTTTGGAATGAGCATTGGAAAAGGAAAAAGAAAAGAAAACCAGTGGATACGTTTCAGTAGTCCATTTTGCTTCGGACGTTTCCTGAGTGACGTGACCCGGAAGTATCTGTGTGGCGGCCATAATAAAAGCTTTCCAAATGCCTAGGAAAGGAGCCTCAGCGCTTCCTTTATTACCTCCTTTAGTACAGGGTGCACTGGGATGGCCCATCCGACCATTCATGACAACAAAGCTCAACATGTGAATGTTAAATATGAGTGCCTTTTCCATTTCATGCCATAACCCGCTACAGTGTATTTTCAACAACACTGTTGTTAGAAAATCTGCTTTTTGTGAAGTTGTTGTCATGTATGAAGAAGGCAGTGTTTTTAAATCTGGATTATGAGCTACAGTAATTGACCAAAGTGCGTTTAAGGTTACTGCAGTTTGCACTAGTAAGGTCTGTTGTATTGCAGCCTTAAAGATTGTCATAAATGCATTGGGTTTTTTTTTTTTACTTTGGGCCAGCTGGGATGGATTTTACTTTATTCACTAGAAGAAGAGGAGGAGATGAGTTACACTGGATCATCCCGGCAGCAGGAAACTATAAGAAAACGAGATGCATTTAATTTTATTGGCTATGTTAAAGATTTACTAAGTGGGGCAAATCACTGTGATGCTGCAGTCTCAGGATGGTCTACTGCCACTGCGCTGTAATTTATATACAAGGACCCAGCCAGTTCACTACATGAATAATCAGCATGCTACCAAGAGCATGAGGGAGAGAGGGATGTAGGCCTGCTAAACAGTGAGGCAATTCAGATAAATGACAGGAGGCTGAAGGAGAAGCGATATGTTTTTGGGATAACTCTTACGATAGAAATTACTGGGCACTGTGCATGAGGTGCTGAGGACAGAGACTCAGGTAGAGCGCAGGATTTATCCAGAGAAGAGCTGCATTATTACAAACTCCTCCATATAAACCTGAAATCTCTGTGTAGCAGGTTGTTGTCTAGAAGAACATTATGTACTGTCTGATCCTGAGCAGTCACTGTGTTAATAAAAGTGTTACTGTGCCACAGGGGTAGATGTTTTGGTGTTAGATTTAGTGCAGTTTGCAGTAAATTGCGTGCCATCAATGTTAGTAAGTCTAGTTTGCATGATTTATTTCAATATTCTCCTGAAATGGAAACACCTCTAAATGTATGTGCCATAAGACCAGCTGCAAAAATACCCCATCTACAACTTTCAGTCACAGAACCAACCTTCCCTCTTTAATAAATCCCAAGAGTAGCTTTTTAAAGAAGGCTTTATGCTGCTGCAGACCTTCAGTAAATCTGACCCTATACGCTCCTTCTTCTTTAAAATTCTGACCTTTGTAATGAGGGAATATTGTTCACTCTTTTTTCCTGTTTATATGACCTATAACAATGGGAAGAGCACATTGTGTTTTTTGTATTCCATCTTCTGCACATTGTACTATTGTAAGATTGCTCTTCCTCTTCTCTTTTCCTAACTCCTCCCCACCTTCCTTTGACACTGATGAAAACATCAGCGTTGTCAGGGAAAGGAGACGGGAGGTACTTGTGAACGTGCCGAATGTTTTTATCTATGTTCTAGCTCATCTTAAAGCAGAAATATGACATTTGAATTTAACTGTGGCAACCATGTTAGATTTTACAGAATAGCCACAGAGCGTGCTGCTAAACCTACATTTTCTAGATAAATCCAGTCGTTACAAATTAGCTCGAACCAACTGTAATGCACTGAATCATGCTTTTTTTAAAAATATATATTTACTGAGGAATTTACTTATAATTTATTGTAAGGCTTTTTTATCAATTGAGCAAGTATGGGGATATTTCTGCTACTAGAGCCGGACCATTATTGATATTTGGTGATTTAAAAATCCAGTATTCTGATCAAGTATTGGATGATTTCCCTGACATTTTTGTTGTGTATAGTTACATATTTATTTGTTTACACTCTGCCCAAGCTGGTTGTTGTGTTTGTGGCACTCCAAACACGTGTTGCCAGCAGGGAAGTTGCAGAGAGCCATCTGGTAGACAAACTATGCAACACTCTTAGCATGGTTGAAGAGTGTTTCTCTCTCTTATCTGCCATTATAAATTCCAATACAGATAGATCGGCAAATAGCTAATATCATCGGATAATGCCGTCTTGCTGATAAATTGGTCAGACCATGTTTAGCATCATATGAAAATATGACCGCAGTATGATTATGATTGTTCCCTTGTTTGGGCCCAGAGAACTTTTCTGACTTGTGTGGCATCACTGCAGAGTGATGACCTTCCCAGAGCCACGTACACTGTCCAAAGCGAGACGGTGTGAATGCTCATCTGTCTCCCGTGTCTCTGTGTTAGTGTGTTTATGTGTGTTGTAGTGTGTTCGACTTAAGTCTTGGTGACACCACTGGATTCCTCGGTGTCGAAACCGTAGACTTAACAGTTAAAGTCTGTGTTAGAAGCAGTTTTGCTACGAGCAAAAGTGTCCTGAATGCAGGTAATTATACCAAGCCTTTTAATTAAGTGTTTCACTTTCTGTGATGCATCCATCTATTTGTTGAACTCAGCCAGGAAATAACATAACATAACTTTGTACTCCATGCAGAGAGCTAACGGCCATTTTTACAGTGCCGTGAAAAAGTATTTGCCCCCTTCCTAATTTCTTGTTGTTTTTTTTGATGTATTTGTTGCACTTAGATGTTTCAGATCATTAAACAAATTTTAATACCAGACAAAGATAACCCGAGTAAATACAAAATGCTGTTTTAAATGATGATTTCATTTATTATGGGAAAAAGTTATCCAAACCTACTTGGCCCTATGTGAAAAGGTAACTGCCCCCTAAACTTAATAACTGGTTGTGGCACCCTTGGCAGGAAGACTGGCAGTGAGTCTTTCACATCACTGGAGAAGAATTTGGCAGAATTGTTTTAATTAAGCATTAAGCATAGCCGTTCAGAGGTGGATTTGCTGGTTTGTTTGTCCTGCTGCACAACACAAGTGCGCTTAAACTTCACACCATGAACTGATGGCCGGATAGTCTGCTCCAGGATTTCCTGGTGGAGAGCAGAATTCATGGTCCCATCAGTTACAGCAAGTCATCCAGATCCTGAAGCAGCAAAGCAGCCCTTTAGCAGCAGTTCTCTGTGTGTTGTTCTGGGTTCTTTTGTGACCTCCTGGATGAGTTATTTTGGTAGGCCGGCCACCCCTGGAAGGTTCACCACTGTTCCAGGTTTTGTGGATCTCACCGTGGTTCACTGGAGTCCCAAAGCCTTAGAAATGGCCTTGTAACCATTTCCAGACTGATGGATGTTTCTTAGCTGTTTCTTTAGATTGTGCCATAATGTGTTGTTCTTTGAGTTCTTTTAGCCTGCTTCACTTTGTCAGACAGGTTCTGTTTAAGTGATTTCTTGATTGAACAGGTCTGGGTGTGGCTCATGTAACTCTTCAGTTTTCCAAAAAATGTGCATTACTGGGTGCTAAATTGTCCTGCCTGCAGTACAGACCTGTTTCAAACCTGCAGCACTTACTCTCCTCAAAAGGTAAACTTGTATGTAGTCCAGGTTCACCTTGTTTGCATCCTTTTAGAATCTCACACAATTCTATGTTTATTTATTTTGTAATTTATGAAAATGTCTGCACAGTTAAACTAATTTGGAGCAATAGTGGAGAGTTCCTCTTTATTTTTCCTTTCCATGCACTTGATGCGTGAGTGCATGTTGTCATGTTGTTGCCAGTTCTGCAGCTCTCCTTTCCCCTTTGTGTTTCTGTTCTGTTTGTTTCCAAATAAGAAGAAGTAGTACTTTTGCTGCAGCGTGGCAGGGCAAACTGGGACCCTGAGAAGTGGGAACCTTTTTAAAAGAAAAAAAAAAAACCAAAAGGTGATGAAACTGAACTAGTTAGTCTGGCTGCTACAGACATGTTTGTTTAGAGCTGCACCATAAGAGCACAGTCAGTACGTGATTATTCTAGCAGTGCCTCGGGTGAAAGAGTTTAAAGTCATCTGACTTCTGCAGTAAGCGATGTATGACAGTATTAATGTGTGTTTTCCAGAGATGTACTATGACAGAGGAAACCACCACGAGTTTGTGTCTCTGGTGAAAGACTTGGCTCGACCCGGGGAGCTCACGCAGTCCCAGACGTTTGACTTTGAGTTCACACATGTGGAGAAACCCTACGAATCATACACTGGTCAGAATGTCAAGTTACGGTAAGTTCTGCTCCGTTGTCTGTAAGTGCACTCAGTCAGTGGCTTGTTCCGTGTTTTTGATAGCTTGCTGTAAAGTGAACATTTCATAACCTTCGTGCAGTCTGGGTGTTACCCTGTCTTTCATTTGTATATGCTAAGCTATGTATCTCCTGTGTCATATTTTACAGAAGGGAGTGAGAGAGCCATCACTTATCTCATCTTTCCCTTAGCGTGAAAGCAAAGATGTGTTTCACAACTGTGTCAACACAGCTCACTGAAGTGACCCTGCGCTGGCACTAAACGCAGGCTGAAGAGGAGTTGCACTGTCAACTCTGAAAGACTTATAAAATCATAGTTTTTCAGACTAGCACGAGTCAGTCTGAAAGGCATGCCCTCTGATTTTGGATATTACACCAGATTGGCATGGAAGTGTTATATTGTACAGATAAGTGAGTCCTCAGATACACACTAGTCAAAGGTTTTGGCACATATATAAAAGCAAAAACAGAAACAATTGTCCATTACTTTAAGATAGAAGGATCAATCAATCTAGAAAAAACTCTTCAAAACAAATTTTACGTCGGAGGCTGTGTCGGGCCTGCACGGGCCGCCTCTGGAAAGGTGTTTCCATCCAGTGCAGAGAAGAAGTTCAGAAATCAGCAATTACAAGCACACATCAGCACTTCCCAGAGTTCAAGTAACAGACTCCTTTCAAGATCAGCTGTAGGGGCTGTGAATCCACAGTGTGTGTCACTGTGAAGCCCCATTTTAAGTCTTCAGTTGAGTTTTGCTGTTTTGAAACCAAATGTGATGAGTATGTGCGTCTGGCAGAAATCGAGCGGCAGCGTGCCCTCGTGGTCTTAAAATGTTTTTTTTTGAGTTTGCATGTGATGTTTCTAAGACTGGTTAAAACACACACACACAGCAGCCTACAAAGCAACACAACTGAGACAGAGCCTTCTCCAAAAAGAGTGTTAGCTGTTACCCGTTCAACACGGTGAGATGCAAAGCATCTTTTCAGCTGCTCCTGTCCACCCCCAGTTTGTTTTTGTGAAGTGACACAGAGTAAAGAATAACTTAAAAGAAACGCTGCCAAAATGCTCATGAATTGCCACCTTAATTCGCCTCGATTTGTAAAATTGGTGCATTGCTGTCAGGAGGCTGACCGTCCTGCCACGGTGTGTCTAAAGGGGGGGGGCACACAATGCACACAGTGATGAAAACCTGTGTACTGGGCAGTGCCACCTCACATGCTGCATACTGGCTGTTAGTGACAGTCTTCTTTTGTAGCCACATGTTCTTGCATTTGCTTCCAGCTACTTTCTCAGGGCGACAGTAGGCCGGAGACTCAACGACATCAGCAAAGAGCTGGACATTGTGGTGCACACACTCAGCACCTACCCTGAGATGAACTCCTCCATCAAGATGGAAGTGGGCATCGAGGACTGTCTGCACATAGAGTTTGAGTACAATAAGTCCAAGTATGGTTTTAAAATACTACCAGATCATAACTTTCCATCTTTATATCCTTAAAGCAAGAGAGAATATTAACAGATCATGTCAACTGCTTGTAGGTATCACCTAAAAGATGTGATTGTAGGGAAGATTTACTTCCTGCTAGTGAGGATTAAGATCAAACATATGGAGATTGACATCATCAAGCGGGAGACGACTGGCACAGGCCCCAACGTGTACCATGAGAATGACACCATAGCAAAGTATGAAATAATGGATGGTGCACCTGTCAGAGGTGACTATGAGGCTTTTTACAGTCTGTGCTTCTGCTTCTCGCTGCAGTACAATTTGTTTGTTGCTAAATAAACCTGCTTTTGTCTCGTGCTGCAGGAGAGTCCATCCCCATCAGGCTGTTTCTGGCAGGCTACGAGTTGACGCCCACAATGAGGGACATTAACAAGAAGTTCTCTGTGCGGTACTACCTCAATCTGGTGCTCATAGATGAAGAGGAGAGACGCTATTTCAAACAGCAGGTGCACAGACAGTAGTGTCACAAGTGATCTGTAGCTGATCTGCTCACTCGCACAAATGATTAGCCATTAATGATGTTCCAGCTGGTGGTGGTGGTTAGTGCAGTTCGGAGTGCTGTGTCTTTCTTGGAGTTTCACTTTTTGTTTAGTCATAGTGACTAGGAGTATGACCACTTTCAGAGTGGGGTAGACTCAGTGAGGATACGGTTTATTCCAGGAAGACTGGAGGAAGGGGAAGAAACTCAGGTGTAAAGTGAGTTTGTGTCTCTGGAGGAGCGTTTGGAAAAATAACTTTTGGTGATGTCAGTGAGGGTTACAGGTGAGCACAAAAATCCATCCCCATAAACTCCCATGTTAAAGTAACTTTCTATTGCTCGGTTTTGGTGAGCATTAAAAAAGCTGATTACAGCCTGACTCTAAAAATGCTTTTGGCCTCTGGATAGTTTCTCCCTTCATAACTGGATACAGGTAAGGGGCATGGCTGCTTTGACTCACATGGAGCTGTCTGCTAAGCTAATTTGAGTCTCTGAACTGGACCTCTCTGCTGTGTTTGTGCTGTTGATGCCTTTTGGAGCATTTAAATGGAATTATTTTGTCCTCAAAGTTGATGTTAGAAGCAGGAAAAATGGGCAGCATCTCAGTGAGTTTGACAAGGACCAAGTTATGATGGCTAGATGACTGGGTCAGAGCCTCAGAAGGCTCACTGATACATGTGGGGAGGGAAGGCTGGCTACTGTAGCTCAAACTGCTGATGCTGGTTCTGATAGAATCTGAGAGAATACACAGAGCGTCACAGTGTGTTGTGTGGGGCTGCAGAGCTGTCAGGGTGCCCAAAAGCACCACCAATGGGCACATGAGCATCAGAATTGTAGCAATGGAAGAAGGTGGCCTGGTCTGATGAATTCCTTTTTCATTACATTACATGAATGGCCAGGTGTGTGCACGTTGCTTACCTGGGGAACACCCGGCACCAGGATGCTCTATGGCAACTGTTGTTGCAGGCCATGTACACCCTTTTGTGGAAAACAGTATTCCCTGATGGCTGTGGCCTCTTTCAGCAGGATAATGCTCCCTGCTGCAAAGCTAAAATAGTTCAGGACTGGCTTGAGCACACAGACAAGTTTAAGGTGCTGACTCGGCCTCCAAATTCCCCAGATCTCAATCCAAACGAGCATCTGTGGAATGTCCTGGACAAACAAGTGCAATCCGTGGGGGCCCCACCACCCCTTCTAGGTCTAGTGGAGTCCGTACCTCGACGGGTCAGGGCTGTTTTGGCAGCAAAAGGAGGACCTACACAATATTAGACAGGTGGTCTTGATGTTATGCTTGATGTGTATTATTACTTTAAAAAAAAAAAAACCTTTGCGAGGTCCTTTTTTCCTGTTTTTTTCTTCTTCTTTTGTTTATGATTCTAGGACTGAACCCACATTTGCTTTTCTGCACTTTTCCAGAGAGACTGCACCGTCTCTTTGTTGTTGTCTCAGTGGCTGTGTCTAATACGTTAAGGAGAGAACAGCAGTTTAATAAGCAAACAGTAAATTAAGGGAATGTCTGCATCCATTCACGGTGAAATAGGAGAGTGGAAATGAGGCTCGTGCATGAATGTTCATAATGAGGTCTGTTTGCACAGCTTTATAAATCTGATAAAAGAACGTAGATGCACTTTTCTCCATTTCTAAATACACACAGTCTCAGTCGTCCATCAGCACAATGTTGTGCATCTGGCCCAAGGAGTGGGCTGCTGTCCAACCGTGGTCCCGGGGGTCTAGCTGGAAAACAAGGCAGATTGGGTGTCAGTGTTTTTTCATCCATGCTACACCCCAGTGTGTATACAGAGAGGCACTGAAGAGGGTTAAACATGTGGGAGAAGTGCTGAACCTGACAGCAGGTAGCCCAAATAGCCTGTAATTCTGCTGGCAACATGACGATATTCTACAGTTAATTAATTATTCACATTTTGAGCTTCTGTTGAAACGAGAGTCCACCGTCGGCACGTTTCCTCACACCGCGTTGTATGTTGTTAATCTTGTGTCAATTATTTCAGGAGATCACTTTGTGGAGGAAAGGCGACATCGTGAGGAAGAGTATGTCTCATCAAGCTGCCATTGCCTCCCAGCGCTTTGAAGGTGCCTCCAATCCAGAGAAGTCCTACGGCCAGAACACCGAGGAAGACACCAGCTAAAAACCCAGCATGCACTGCAGCGAGCACCGAGCAGAGACAGCGCACAGACGTCGGTCTGAACTCTGAATGTGAAAATCACTCGTTTGCACCGAGGTGGAATGCACTGCAGTGTCTGTCACAGTGTGAAGGGAACACTCTCAGCTGGGTGGAGCTTACCACACTAAGACTGACTGGATGGTGCCAGCTAACGTCTCTGTCTCTCAAAACTGCACAAAATTGGCTTGTAAGTGCTTAATTGATGCTTTAGCATTTATTGTACAGCTCACTGGGGTGAACCTCACCCATTAGATGCACTTAAATATCATTTTGTGTGTGTGTGTGTGTGTGTGTGTGTGTGTGTGTGTGTGTGAGAGGATGTCCATGTGGCACAGAGCCATCTCGGGGTGTATTTCACCACCTTTCCTTTGAACTACTTACTTTGCTGGAAAATTGATGCAGCAGTCATTCAAAAAGTTTATGATGAGTGACTAAACAATTAATGTGACAGCATGTTTCCATGTGTCCTCACAGGACTTCTAATATGAAAGAAAAACTTTTCATTTCCATTTTGGATCTTAATTTTGCATCACTGGTGTGACTCAAGGATAACCAAGCAGCAGTACAAGGAAAGGAATGGAAGATACATTTTCCTACATTCCAGAAACAGGCGTGGCTCCACAGTATTCATTTGTAACCCAAATCTATTTTATTAAGCCAGCATTGAACATGTTTGATGCCTCGGTAGTTTGTAGCTCAGTGTCTGCTCCTTGTCAGCCCTTCCATCTCTGTTACAGCTGCCAGTCACTAATCATTTGAAACATCACTCTGCTATTTGCACTATGTGCTTTTTTTCTTCCTGCTCTCAGTGCTGTTTACAGACTCATTGGACCCACGAGGAGAAAGTCAGACTCCATTTTCCCCTGGCATCACTTCAGATCTAATAAAGACAGTATTACGCCCGTGTTTAGTGACATAGATGCCTGTTAACACAATATAGGCTGCTGAGACTGCTTTGTTTAGTTAGCTAGATTTGTGCCTGTAAGGGTTTGGTGCCAAAATGTTTCAGTGCAATAACAGCTGTGTCCTTTTCCCCACTCAGGCTGCGCTCCTCAGGTTGTTGACTGCTCCGTTCATGAAGGAAAAACATGGGTTTAGTATAAAAGCAGGTTTAGAGCGCTTAATAAAAGCAGTGAAAATGAAGACTCCCACAACAGTTTCTAAATAAATAGGATGAGATTTTTGCTTCTTACTGCAGGTCAGGGAGCGTGATTAGTGACGTTCTTGAGCCATTATTTGCTTTCCTTTTCTAAACTATATGAGAGCACACTAAAGAGTACGAAGTGTGGAGCACTCAGAGTGAAGCCCTGGATCTTCCTGTCCTTCGGTGTTTAGCTTAACAAGCCTTTGCGGCACAGTCTGTGTGTTTCATAGTTTCCCAGGCAGTGAGGAAAAGTTTTTAACTTTGTTCAGACTTTGTTCGGCGCTTCGGTGCCATGACTGCTAGCACTACACGGCCGTTTAGATATCGAGACTCTGAGCTCTGTTGATTTGAGCCAACGGGAAATGTTTTAATTCACATTTATTTCAGTTTAATAGGGAAAAACAAGCCCAAATCATACATCAGGAGTGCCGGTGGGAATTGGTGAAACTGGTAATATGGTAACATGAATATGATTGTAGCGAGGTGTGCATTGGGCCGCTTTAAGTGGTTTTCCACCTTTAACTTAATTGTATCTAAAGTGCAGGATGCTGCTGAGATGGATAGAGACATGCTGACAAGTTTACAATATTTAAAGAAATGTGAACGTTGTCCTCTGCATGTGGCAGAATGCACCTTTTTTTACTCACAGCAAACACAAAGGCGTGGCTTGATGAGTGCTGAAGAAAAGGAATAAATTCGGTGGTGAGCTGAGTGCCCTTCGTGTCCGTCAGAAGGAGCAGGAGGCCAGCATGAACAAAAAAAGCCTTCCCTTCTCTGGCCTCACCTTTGACCCTGATCATTTTCAGGCCCTCTGCAGTATCTCTCTGCCTCGCACTCAAGAAGCTCACAGCAGTTTGAGAGCTCGCAGTTCGTGCTTTTTTGTTACCGGCCTGTGATTCTACTTTTTATCAGCACTGGTACACACCAGCAACAGTGAGCAAGCCAGGAAATAAAACAGGAAGGAACAATGAAATGTACAAAATAAATGCAGCCCCCACCCTCTGTTTATATTCCTCTCATATTTTATCTTCCTGTCTATAAATGTTGATTTTAATCATTTTATATTCCAGTTTTTCTTTGAAATCAAAGGGAATAAATATCTGAGAAACATGCCTCCTGTGTTCATTGCAGTTGTGTGTCTTCTCAAAATACTAAAATACTAGACTGTGATATTTCTGCTATGTGTACGTGAAACGGCTCCTTCGGTACTCGGAGGGTTATCAAAGCAAAAAGTATCTTACAGTGTTGAAGCTCAGGAAGCTCCCAGTGCACGTCTCACTGTGCAGCAGCAGTGTTGTCAGTAGGGGGCAGGTTTGGATCAGGCTTGGGTCTGATTTTTGTGTATGTGCAGTGATTTTTTTTAAAGCAGAGTGAATGTTGTATGACGGTGAGTTTTGCTGCCAGTCTGGGTTCAGGTCCTGTAAAGGATGATGCTGGGAAATGGAAACCACGAGACAGGTGTCTACTAAACAAACACGGGCCTCATTTAATCTGTTGGTTTTCTGTAATTCTACTGTAAATTCTAAACATGGGCATGAAAGAGTTATTAAATTCTGTCCTGTGATATTAAAAAGAATTTCTCTTTAAAGTATGAAGTTACCCTGAATTAAAGGGTGAGTGCTGTGTTCGCCGCTGTGCCTCTTAAACCACAGACACGAGCAGCTCTCTGGAGACTGCAGGCCTGTTTGGGCTTCAAAAATAAAGCAGTAATGTGTCACTTCTGGAGCTTTTCTGCAGCGTTCACACAACTCAAACTGTAAAATGACCCAATCGCCATGTTAAATGAAACCCTGGCAGCGGAGTGGCTTTCACAGGAGTGATCTGTTGGCACGGGATTATGTGATGAATGCACCTTCATGTCCAGGAGGAATGAGTGGTGTGTAAAAGAAAACCCCGCTGCTAAAGACAGAATCGTTCCCGAGCGAATACAGAGGAAAGACGGTCACAGAAAGCTTCGTGTGAAATCGCTTGTGTTCCACAGGCAGGATTATTACGCCTATTGAATCATGGAACAAGAATAGATGAACATTATGAGATTTCTAAGTCGTGCACTTGAGACAAATGACTGCCTGTTTTGGATACAAGTAGGAACAGATTCAGTTAAGCAGTATAAGGGAGGCAAAAACTCATTTCCTCATATTAACCAGCTCAGGTCTGCGTTATATCTGCCTACATCAGCAGCTTTGGCTTCAGTTTTGCTTGTTTGCTGCAAAAATAACAAATGTAGTGACAATATGCTAGTGACTCACCGAGGGAGGCGTGAACATCACAGGACAGACCGAGCGTTTGTAGCTTAGTGTGGTTCCTCCAGGTCACACAGGCCATTAAACCTGTGCTTTTAAAAGAGAAGGTAGGGGGCAAAATCCACGGTGAGCACTTGTTTTGATCAATATGAGCCATAAAGGCCATTCATTACACAACATGACTTCACACCTGTTCTGCCTTCTTAGTTTCTGTCACACGTATGTGTTTCCAATGGTGGCCGTAATCCCCCTGAACCAAAGGCTCAGACTTCAGACTGCTCTAAACACTCATTTTTTTTCTACTCTGCATGATGTCAGCGACAGCAGACATCCTTAATATGGTCATCAGGCTGCGAGCACAGGATCCCCACCCACCTGCCTTTCAAACTTTCTGTTTGCAGGGAGCAGCCAATCAGAAGAAAGCCAGCTCAAAGGGAAGACTCCTAAAACAGTTTGCTTCAGACTGAGGGCGAGGCGAGCGGCTGCACCAAGGCCCAGTTTAAAATAAACAAGTATAAGATACAGTTATAAGACAAGTGGTCCTTTTTTGATCCCACTTCACAGCTCGGGATGTGGGCACAGCAGCCCCACCTATCTGCTCCACGTTACCCCGAAAGGTTTTTATGCTGCTCTTTTTCTTGAGTGCGAGCTAAATTTGTCTGGCTCTTCTAAAGAAGCAAGCACAAGACAACACTACAGCAGTTTCTTTTTTTCAGACCAACAGCAGCCAAATTCCACCTGACAGAGCACTCTTTTTGGCTGCACCAAGGTCCTGTGTGTACGCTAAACTAGACTACAAATAAAATAAAATATATGGAGCTTTGAGCATAATAAGCCCCCTTTAGCTTTGGAACATGTTCACTTAATTAAGACTCCTGAAGTGTTGTTGTATCTCTGATGTTCTGCGATGAATCACAAATCTGCACCAGCCATGGAGATGATGCTGAAGCTTTTGTCTGGTGCTGTTCCAGTTAAACATATAAAGATGATGCCTGATGGAAAAACAGTCAGTTCCTCCTCTCAGTTCTGATATGACGTTCCATATTAGACCAGGAGAGAAGGTCACGATTACTCCAACAGTAAATGCAGACGTGCACATTCATATTTTAATCAGCAGAAAGTTGATCACTGGATGACAGTGATAATGATATCTGCCTCAGGGCAAAGAGTGTTGAAGTGTGTCTTCAGGAAACAAAGATCAGCTCGGTGATATGGCCAGCACACAGCCCCACTCTCAGTCTGGTCGATGATGTGAGCTTAGCTCCAGCAGTAATAATAACCCAGGTACAGTTCTTGTCCCTTATATTCAGGTTAGGATAACTTTACATTGGTAGTCGTGGCCTTGAGTTCTAGACAGCTGCAAGTTGTTCTCCAGGTTTGCTCTCAAATGTACAGGACGCGTGCAGTGTGTTGAAATGAAAAGCATAACTCCCGTCATCACAAGATATCGGCGACTGAATTTATACTTTTATAAACGGCAGATATTATCAGTGCGTCACTGTGCTGTGTGCTCCTTAGTGAATAGATGGGTTTTTGTGCAGCTAATGGCTGAGTCAGTGAAAGCTTTTTACGCATGTAATGGAAGGATAATTTGAAAATGTATGAGTCATCAGTTTAATGTATGCAAAGTCGGTACATCTTGTGCTGCAGAGACTGGAGGGAGGAATGTGGATGCACTGGAGTCCTTGTCCAGACTGTTTTTGAATGGTGGCTTCAGGTCATTTGCTTCGCCGCTGGACGTTTCCTCTGGCTGACAGAACTGACAGGAAGGTGTTTGGCTTTCATCCTCAGGCTGAGACAGTCTGTCATCAAAGGCTGCCGGGTGGAAAGTGAACTAAAACCGGCCTGGGATCGTCTGTCAGGAGCGAGGAGGTGAGACTGGGTGTCCAGGTTTAAATTTCCTTGCGCCTTACTTTTAGTAGCTCTCTGCACTGAGGAAGGTTTTTACAATGATCCTCCATCTTTCCACAGAAAATGGGCCTCATTTGTCAGCCTGCCTAACTGCTTTTTACAAATACAACTGACCCCAGAACGATATTTGAATATTTGAACTACATATCCCGCGTGTCTAAATCTTTCCTAATCAGACCTACACAGCAGATGAAATGTGCTGATCCACTCATGAGAATGGAGTCACCTTGTATGACTACAGTGGTGTGAAAAAGTGTTTGCCCCCTTCCTCATTTCCTGTTTTTTTGCATGTTTGTCACACTTAAGTGTTTCGGAACATCAAACCAATTTAAACAATAGTCAAGGACAACACAAGTAAACACAAAATGCAATTTGTAAATGAAGGTGTTTATTATTAAAGGTGAAAAAAAATCCAAACCATCATGGCCCTGTGTGAAAAAGTGATTGCCCCCTAAACCTAATAACTGGTTGGGCCACCCTTAGCAGCAACAACTGCAACCAAGCGTTTGCGATAACTTGCAATGAGGCTTTTACAGCGTTCTGGAGGAATTTTGACCCACTCATCTTTGCAGAATTGTCCTAATTCAGTTACATTAGAGGGTTTTCCAGCATGAACGGCCTTTTTAAGGTCATACCACAACATCTCAATAGGATTCAGGTCAGGACTTTGGCTAGGCCACTCCAAAGTCTTCATTTTGTTTTTCTTCAGCCATTCAGTGGTGGACTTGCTGGTGTGTTTAGGATCATTGTCCTGCTGCAGAACCCAAGTTCGTTTCAGCTCGAGTACACGAACAGATGGTCGGACATTCTCCTTCAGGATCTCTTGGTAGACAGCAGAATTCATAGTTCCATTTATCACAGCAAGTCTTCCAGGTCCTGACGCAGCAAAACAGCCCCAGACCATCACACTACCACCACCATATTTTACTGTTGGTATAATGTTCTTTTTCTGAAATGCAGTGTTCCTTTTACGCCAGATGTAATGGGACACACACCTTCCAAAGAGTTCCACTTTTGTCTCATCGGTCCACACAATGTTTTCCCAAAAGTCTTGGGGATCATCAAGATGTGTTTTGGAAAAATTGAGACGAGCTTTAATGTTCTTTTTGCTCAGCAGTGGTTTTCTCCTTGGAACTCTGCCATGCAGGCCATTTTTGCCCAGTCTTTTTCTGATGGTGGAGGCATGAACGCTGACCTTAACTGAGGCAAGTGAGGCCTGTGAGGCCTGCAGTTCTTTGGACGTTGTTGTGGGGTCTTTTGTGACCTCTTGGATGAGTCGTCGCTGCGCTCTTGGGGTAATTTTGGGCGGCCGGCCACTCCTGGGAAGGTTCACCGCTGTTCCATGTCTTCGCCATTTGTGGATAATGGCTCTCACTGTGGTTCCCTGGAATCCCAAAGCTTTGGAAATGGCTTTATAACCCTTTCCAGACTGATATATCTCAACTACTTTCTTTCTCAATTGTTCCTGAATTTCTTTGGATCTCGGCATGATGTGTAGCTTTTAAGGATCTTCTGGTGGACCTTACTGTGTCAGGCAGCTCCTATTTAAGTGATGTCTTGATTGAGAACAGGTGTGGCAATAATCAGGCCTGGGTGTGGCTAGAGAAATTGAACTCAGGTGTGAAAAACCACAGTTATAGTATGTTTTAACAAGGGGGGCAATCACTTTTTCACACAGGGCCATGATGGTTTGGATTTTTTTTCACCTTTAATAATAAACACCTTCATTTACAAATTGCATTTTGTGTTTACTTGTGTTGTCCTTGACTATTGTTTAAATTGGTTTGATGTTCCGAAACACTTAAGTGTGACAAACATGCAAAAAAACAGGAAATGAGGAAGGGGGCAAACACTTTTTCACACCACTGTAACTCGCTTTAGGTCAGTGGACATTCACAGAGAGGCGTTTTGATGTGTGAGTGACTGTGAGCTTTGGAGAAACAGAGGTCAGAAACTATTTGTACCGCAGCCCGCCTAAAAATTCTCGCCTGCTGGCAAACAAAATAGTCTCAGAAGATCACACTGCCTTCTCACAATATCTGTCCCGTCAGCGTGTGCGCCCGAAACAGCCCAAATCTGTGACACAACGCTTTTGTGCTTCTGTGAGCTCTCTGAGTTAGACTGTTCAGGCCGATCAGCTGCATCTCCTGCTTCAGCATCGCGGCTCAACAGGCCCCACGGCACACACTGAGCAACTGTGGAAAAGAATACTGAGTAAAAGGAGCCAAACTGTCAGCCTATGTGAGCCAAATTCATTCATTCATTCTGAGCACCAGGCACCTTCCTGCAGGCATTCATGGTAGAAATCTCTCTTGTTAATGAGAAGGGAAAATCAGGCAGGTAAACATTCAGCATAGTCTATAATGCAGTGAGGCTTTCAGGGGTTCTGTGTTGTTTTCACCTACTTAACTTTTCTTATTTAAATTCCTAACACACACAAAGACATGACTGACTCTTGTGTCCCCTCTCTGTTTGCCTGGGTCCAGGTCTCAGAGTCACAGGCTGCATTTGTGTCTTTGATTTGGGAAAGTATCACCCCAGTAAATGTGCATGTATCACCTGCTCGTGTAAATAATAAATCATTTTTATTCTAATTGATAAACCCTTGGACTTCAGTAGCTTGTGTGTTTCAACAAGAATTATGAAAGCTTATGAAAACTTCCTAGACTTTACAGAGCATGCCACTCATATCCTTGATTATTTTAGTGATTATTAATCATCCTCTGAAAGTTTACGATGTTCATAACTGGGGTCCCGTTTCAGCTTCAGCTGATATCTCTTCAACACAGTACATGGATGTTTGGGATATCATAGCAGCTGGTTGTTAACATTCAGCTGGCAGCTGGAACAGTGGAATTAACAAAAATGACCTTTAAGGTATTATGAACATCTGGTCTAGGGTAGGTCATTAAAGCTGACTGAAAGCAAGAAGATCAGGCAGCGTTTCCTTAAGATTCCTTAGAAAAGAACAATTCTCAACTCTATGAAAGTGTGTCAGAGGGATTTTTGAGGGAAAAAAAGTCCTCTTTCAGGCTCCTGAACGGTTATCAACCTGTCTAAAGGCGCTGCGCTGTGTATTAACTGTACCACAAAAGATCCAGTAGTGCTGTGAAATCATATTTTGCTGTCATGATTTTGGAGCAAAAGAAGACTGCTGAGACACTGATGCCTTTGAGCATAGCGTTTTTGCTTTTCTCAGGCTAATCTAAAGGAAGGAGCATTTTTCCATTTCTGGACTTTTCTTTTATTTAAAACCTTTTAGGTGACGTAATATGCACTCAGACCAAAGCTCTTGACCATTAAGGCTGAGAACAATACCATTTATCCATGTGCAACATGGCCTCTGCATACAGTAGCTACAGCCCGTGTAGCTACACGAGGTTAATTTCTGTGCTGGCTCTAATTTGTTAGGCTACTCATGTGAGCACAAAGATGATACTCATCTCACTGACACGTTTTTTGTCAGCTGAACACAAACAGCTAAAGAGCATTCTGATGTATGTGTGTGTTGGTTTCTGGTTATGTGGCATTCAGCGCTACAGTAACGCAGCTTTTTAATATTTCTAACAGTAAATCCGATCGGTTAAGACGTTGCGCAGCTCTATACACCGAACGAAATACTTTTCAGTTGAGCTGTTTCTACTCTCAACCTTACAGCATCACGGAATATCACGGCATATCCTCCGTGTCCTATTTTCACATGCTTTGGTGCTGGACATTTCCGACAGCCCGTGAAGGCAGCACAGGGAAAGCGCCGCTCGCGGGTTCAGTCGGGGATCCGCGCTCCGCACAGTGGCACGCGGAGGAGAGGGGTTCTTAAAAGGAAGTTTTCTTCTGGGAATAACGTCCTGTGACCGGAGGGAACGGCGAATGAAGTCTTCCTTTGGCTTCCAGTGGGAATGAAAAGTGTGAGGGAGACAGCAGAGCTTGTTTTTTCCCTGCCGAAGAGCAGCGGGGACTGACGGACTGGAACGCTGCTCGTGCGCCGCGCTGTCCCGGGGGACTCCTTTTTTGTTCAGTGTTAGCCCAACTCACTGCGAACACGACCGCCGCCGCTTCAGACCGGGGACTCGCTGAAGGTATCTTCAACATACTTTGTGTCTGACGTGTATGAGTGTGTCGGGTTAAGCTGCGATGAGGAGGGAATTTAACAGCGGTGAAGCGCCAGACGAAGACGGCGAGAGCTAAGCTCCTCTCAGCAGCCAGTCGGCGGTGGTCAGGGACCGCAGACCACCACCACAAAGCGCAGGTACTTTGAGCACAGTCGTGCTACATGCTCGCACTACGTGCTTACCCGTTTGTGCTGGATAAGGTTATTTAGAGCCGCAGTGAGTTGAGCTGATGAGAGAGTGGTGGCGGTGGTGGGATCGGAAGGGGGATTTGGGCACAGCGGGAATAACGTCGCGCCAGCTAGCCGAGGCTTGTGTGGAGTTTAGTCTCCCGAGTTCTGGAAATTACACTCAGAACCTGATTGGGAAAAGAACCAATTAAACAGCACTTTCCTTTAATTATGTGCCTCACTGCCAGCGTGATAATAACAGGAGAATTTCAGGCACAGTTGTTATATTTTCCTCTGTTCGGCTGTACAATTTAGAACTTGATAGAGCCGGGTTACCCACTTTGACCGGGATCAGAGTCAGATCGTGTGCAGCTTGCTGAACCAGGTGATGTCGCATTTCACCTGGAGCCCATTCCGAGCCCTGCCTGCTAATAATTCATGTCTGTTTGTGTGTCTGCTCGGTTTTTTCTTCTGTCCCGTTTGCCGTACGACGCAAGCGTAAAAACTGCAGCTGATAAAGCTGTATTCATTTTGTAGGTGTTGTATTGCCTTTACAAATGCGCCGCTTCTGCCAGTAAATCAGGAGGCTGGCCCTGTTTTCTTCCCCTTCATCCATTTGGTATTCCCTTTTTAAATGATTCCAGTTCAAATGTTGAATCTTAAATTAGATGTCATCCATAAGGGGGTGTCTGAAACCTCCCCGCTCTCTCACATGTTATTTGAGCCACAGTTCCCATGCTCTGCTGATGCTTCATACCCTGTATTAGATTAGTCTAATCAGACATGCATGGAGGCCTTCACTCATGTTTTTTTTTTTAACCAGGCAAACCAACTTAAAACACACATCATCCCATCCATCACAGCTGTACATCACCGCAGCATTTAGGATCTAAACGTCTTGCCGAAGGGCGTGTTGAGCAAAGTTTCTCAGGGAGATTTCGTCTGGTAATTGTGCAACATTTCTCAGTCTGCATGGCTGATCAGTTTGAGCAGCACGCCTGTGAAACCGATCAAGTTTGTGCCTGTGCTATGACTGGGCTGAAACAGTTAACCGCCGATGGGCTGTTGAGTATTTTGTTGTCAGGGTCATGGTTCAGTGCAGCGGGACAACAACAAATACTAAATTCTTATCTGCATTTCTGAAACTCTAGTATTCCCAGCATGTCGGTGCTTGATGTCTTTTGTTTGCTTCAGTTCATTATGTTTTCTTACATGAAGCAATAACCCCGCTTCTCTCAGGATGGCTCCTCACATTGTTGCAAACTTACCCTCTCTGGTGATCTGGTGCAGTGAGTTTCCTTTTACTGCAGGAAGGCACCATGCAGTGGGCTCACCTTTCTTATCTACGTAAATAGCAGGCAGACTTGTTTTTGTTTTTGTTTTTTCTCAACCAAAGTGTGATATTACAGCACAAAGGCAGAACCATGCAATGATCAGGTGGTGTCAGGTTAGAAACACTGATCACGATGATTACGTTTTGTTAGGGATGATACTGATAAGATTTTATTCCTACTATTTTATGATTAGTGCTTCTGCTCATGAGCCAGCCTCTTTCATCTTTTTTATGTTTTACTCTTTCATCTATTATGAGTTCACTTTACATGTATATAATAATAATAATAATAATAATAGGGCTTTGCAAAAAACAAACAAAACCCCAAATAACAATACTTATTGTGAAACAAATTTTCCTTGATAGAAATATGAGACCTAGTCGATAGAACTTGTTCCATGCAGGTTTTGACAGACAACACAAAAGGCCAGTGAGAGTGATGATAGTTCTGTGGTTAGAGCTACGTCAGGTTATGTTGGTGCACAGAGTGTGGGACGAGCAGTCAGTGTTTCTGTGTTTTGTTTTGTTTTTTTAATATTTGCTAATATTGATAAATAGGCTGTGGTCAACAGGATTTACAAAGGCGTTATTTATAAAATAAGGAAATGACCTGTTGTCCAAGTATCCTTGTGACTCTGTGTTCCTGTGCCTATTAATCCAGCCTTTCTGGCGACTTAAAATATCTTCATAGCACTGTTATGCTCTATTTGTTGCAATTTCTGCTGCCCTCTTGGCCATATCCCTCTCAATAAAGGCATTTTTAATCTCAGTGACGCTTTTTTATTTCAATAAATGGCGGCTATATGAAAAGTTACTTTGCCAAAAAGTGATTGCAGCTTCTACCTTGTGACAGAAATGTTCTTTCTGGCTCAAAATGATTTGATATCATTCATGTGACCGATCAGGCATGACATTATTACCACCTGCCTAATATTGTGCCCGTCCCCGTTCTGCTGGCTAAACAGCCCTGACCTGTCGAGGCATGAGCTCCACTAGGCCCCTGAAGGAGTGCTGTGGTATCTGCACCAAGATGTTAGCAGCAGATCCTTTAAATCCTGTAAGTTATAAGGTGGGGCCTCCATGGATCGGACTTTTTTGTCCAGCGTATCTCACAGGTAAATGGTTAATTGACTGGTTCTCATATAGTGCTTTAATTAAAGTGCTTTATACAACATGACTCATTTAGCCATTTGCACACATTTAATTGAGGCACTTTTTTCTATGCCTAAGTGCTTTCTAACATGCACACACATTCGGAGAGCAACTTGGGGCTCAGCATCTGGCCCAATGATACTTTGGCATGCAGACAGGGATCGAACCACCAACTGTCTGATTAGAGGACCTGCTCTACCTCCTGAGCCACAGCCACCCCAGTTAGATTGAGATCTGGGGAATTTGGAGGCCAAGTCAACATCTCAAACTTGTTGATGTGCTCCTCAAATCATTCCAGTAATATATATATATATATATATATATATATATATATATATATATATATATATATATATATATATATATATATATATATATATATATATATATATATATTTTTTTTTTACGGCAGGATGCATTATCCTGCTGAAAGAGGCCACAGCCATCGGGGAATACCGTTTCCATGAAAGGGTGTGCATGGGCTGCAACAATGTTAGGATCCAAAGTTTCCCAGCAGAACTGCCCATTGAGCAGAAGTGGTGGCTTATGACAGCCACCTACAGTGCAGTCTTGAGATTCATTCCCAGGTGCCTCAACCCCCACTCACACCTTATTTCAGGTGTCCTTATTAGGTCACATGATGGGGTAGGCAAGGTCTCACACTGGTTTCACCCAAAACCCCCTGTGGTAATGACTCACCTTTTTTATTTCTTTCTTTTTTTTTTTTAACATCTTGGCTCAATGTGATGATGCATAGTGGGTCAACCGCCACCTCCAATGGTTACAACCCCCCAGTAGGGTTTAAATACTGAGGACTCTCAGTCTTTTGGTTTTAGAACTGAAGAAACCTCTTGGATAAGAGGTGAAACATCTTCTAAAAATAAAGTCCAGTCACCTTTTTTTTGCAAGCTCTTGACTACCATGACCTGGATGACTGAGAATCTACACAGCCAACATTGGCCAAAGCATCACACTGCCTCCGGCAACCTGCCTTCCTCCCAGAGTGATCCCCAGGTAAATGACGCACACGCATCCAGCTTCGTGATGTAAAAGAAAACGTGGTTCATCAGACCAGGCCACCTTCTTCCATTGCTCCGTGGTCTGGTTCTAATGCTCACGTGCCCATTGTTGGTGCTTTCGGTGGTGGACAGGGGTCAGCATGGCTCTCTGACTGGTCTGCAGCTTTGCAGCCACCATACACAACAATCTGCAATGCAGTATTGTATTCTGACACCTTTCTATCACAACCTGCATTAACTTTTTTGGCAATTTGAGCTACAGTAGCTCGTCTGCTGGATGGGACCACACGGACCAGCCTTCGCTCCTTCATCTGTGAGCCTTGGCTGCCCATGACCCTGTTGCTGGTTCACCACAGTTCCTTCCTTGGACCACAGAAAACTGGAACTTAACATTAAGTCAGTTCAGTTTGATTCTGGATCAGCTTTCAGTGTGGAGACAAAAACGTGAGCCTACGGAGGTACACAGCATCAGGACAACAGTCTTACTGTTCAACAGAATGAGCACGGGGTAGAAACAAAGTAAACAAAGGCTTGCGTGTAACTAGGGTGAGCAAATCTCAGCATGCTATGAATTTGGCATCATTGGTTTTAATAAATCAGCATAGTTTTCCTGTCTGTCACAATGTCATTACTACACAGCAGAAGTGGAGGCAGTTTGGGGTTAAAGATTTGGGTTTTGCTCTGTTCTGTGACTTCTTTGGGTTCACTTCTGGAATCATGGCTTTTTCTTTTGAGATTTGGACGTGCAGCAGTGCTGTTATTGTAGTTTTAGGAAGTATTCTGTCCTTAGCTGACACAGCATTAAAGCCAGTTTCAAGCTGAGAGAGAGAGAGAGATCATCATATATTACTCATCAAATGGCTCTTAGTTTTGTCTTACTCAAAGTCTGTCTGGAATATACCACAGTTACTTCTGTTTAACCCTCTTAAAGAAAAGCTCTCCCACTCTTGTAGCCATTTTTCCTGGTGATTACTGCAAACTGTCTAATGTCAGTTTGGTGTCACAGGGAGCTCTTTGTTGAGTTCCTAAGCTTTTTATCAGGCTCTGTTAGCACGAGGAGGGGTTGGATTAGTCTTTTGTGAGATGGTGAAATGTCAGACTGCAGAACTGTTTTGGCTTTGACCCCTTCAGGTTAAGCTGTAATTTTTATGACGAGACTGTTAACGTGATCAAGACAAAGTACTAGATACATTAATGCTGCTCTTACATGTTAGGACATCCAGCTGTAGCTGAAATAACAACACTGTGTAGAACTGCAGGTAAGACCTGAGAGATTTCAGATTTCCCACAAAGGGGGGAGTCTGACTGCATTTTTGAGAATTCTGCAGCTGTCAAATGCAAATTTGACACTTTTAATTAATTCTAGGAGTGAATGCTATAGCTTCAAATTATATCACAATATGTCAAGAAAATGTGGGCTAACAATATCAATAAATACTGAGCATTGATGCTTGCTGCATTTAGACGTGTAAGTGAATGAAGGGCAGTTTCCATCCATTTCCAATGAGCTGCAGTCAGTTTGTAGTTTGTACTTGATGTTGTGTTTTGTTTTTTAATTTTAAATGGTGAAACACGTTTGTTATTTCCACCGTTTGGCAGGAACAGTATTGTGCTTTGTTGGACTAGCTTCATTTTGTAGGTACTAAATTGTCATCTGAGACAGATGTGTGTCTCGCGCTCTCAGACATGGCTGGGCTTGTCTCATTGTTGCGCGCACTAAGGAAGGTAAACACGTGGCATTGCTCTAGCTAAGATATTGTGTAAAAATTTACTGAAATTATCGTGGACAGTATGGCGTAGGCCTAACGAACTGCAGATCTTAATTTCTGAAAATGTCAAAGGAAAACATGCCACATGGCCACTAAAAATGTCGTTTGTCCACTAATGCCGCATTTCCGCTAGTACCTGCTCAGCGCGGCTCGACCCAACTCGACTTTTCCATTGGGTTCAGGTACTAGGTACTTTTTTTTTTTTCTAGCGACTCCTTCCCCAGAATCAACTGCGCCATTTTTTAAAACCCAACAGCGAGAAACTGGAGGCTCGCAAACAAACACCACGGTCGAATGAGGAGGTGCAGATGAGAGAATCCAGAGGGAGCTAGACGGGGAAAGTTTATCATGAGGTCTCCGAGCTAACAGCTGCTCACAGGTACCGTCGCACATCACCCGCGTTGCTGTATCGACTCCACCCACATTGAGGCGGTACTCGACTGGAATGGAAACAAAACAAGTCGAGTTGCGCTGCGTGTTCTAGTGAAAAAGAGGCATTAGTTATGAGCTTATGAAGGGGTGGGGGTGCTTCGTTGAGCCACAATCATTTTAAAAATACAATAAAATATGAAAAAATATATATGGATGGTGTTTCTGTTTGTTTCTATTTTTAATAAGACCTTATTGAGATTGTTGCAGAGACTCTACTTTCACTTCTTTTTAACCTTTTTGTTTCCCTTCATGTTTGTTGGTGACGCTCTCAGCTTTGGGATGAGAGGGTGGAGGGAAGAAAGGTGAACCATTTTATATACATGTTAAGTATGACACCCCCCCCCCAAAAAAAAGAGCCAGGCAGATATTATGAACTGCTACTGTTCTTTAAGGTGGAAATGGGTCTCTCTCTCCAGGAGCAGCAACACTGTTGTCCTTGGGCCACATGATATGCATTATGCTGGGTGGGATGGCTCCACCAGCCAGTGCATGCTTACCCTCCGCTACTAACAGCTTTGAATTTTGGCCATTTTACAGGGGAGAGGCTGGATTGTCAGACTATGGAGGAGATTATCCTACACTATTTTGAATATCGTTGATCACATTCTTGTAGTGGTGGGCGGTGTGACCTAGCATTTGTATCGCGGTGTTTTTGAAGGTTCTGTCAGGAGTAAATAGAATTAGAAAGAAAAAGAAATTCTAGATCTGTTACATAAAGCTGAATGTTATTTTAATAGGCTTTCAGTTTGCATCACATAGTGTACACAGAAAGGAAATGGTAAGGCAATGTGAAGTTTATCAAAACAGTAAATAAATGTTAAAAGGATCAAGTCTATGAAAAGGCAACCTGTATACAGGACTGTGTGCTGCCTGGAGACACACTAACTAATGAAATTAACCAAAACTCAAAGGAGACTGAGTGTCCTCGTTCTCCTGTTACACAACCAACTGCTTTCCTTTGTTTTCTCTCTGTGTACGTGAAACCTTCTCCACGCTCAAAGCTCTCCTTGTTTGTCTCAATCCTCGACAGCCACGCACAAACACAAAGCCAGACGTGACCTCTGACCCCAGCCACAGATACTGACGCACTGTGCAGGGCTGCGTGTCTATTATTATTCCTTTCTGTATGTTCATTATTTATGCAATATGCGTACACTGCTGTCCTCGGGCCCTGTCCCACAAATACAAAGAGCTGCAGACTCTCGCATTCTTAGTGCGGAAAAAGCATCTTGCTCCAAGCTCACTGCACGCTCTCAGTCCTCCGAGGATGCTGTGACATTCCCAGAGGAGATTCCATTCCCCCGTAAACAATCCTGGCATTGACACAGGCGCTGATTAGCAAGTTGCCAGGATATTTCCACAATGGCCCAGCAGAGCATGATGAGATCAGGTCTGCAAACTAAAGTTCTCATTCAGGACTTTGTTGGCAACAAGTTGTGTGAAACTACTTGGAAGCAACTATCTTACCAAATGTGTAGAAACTCAGCAGATTGTTCTGGTAAGCTGTCAGCTATTTGTCTCCGATGTTTTCTGTCAGCAGTTTTGAGTCGGTGGTTGGGAGAAGGTGTTGCTGGAAGTGCAGTGTCACACAAACATGTTTTGCCTCGGATTTTAGTCTCATTCTCATTTTACGGTGACCAGCATATTGTTTCTGCATTAGCTTTGAAGGAAAGATTGGGGCACTGCAGCAAAAAAACAGAGCCAAGGGAAAAATGTTTCATTCACTGTTCCAGAAAGTTTTGAAATTTTAATGTTTTATTTTTGGCCTTTGTTGGATAGTGCGACAGCAAAGACTAGACACGAGAGTAGGAGAACCAGCGGAGGGAAGACGTGCAGCAAATAGTCGTGGGTCAGACTCGAACCTGGGCCGTGGACGTTCAGCCCTGAGGAATATGGTTGCCAGCTCACACCGTGAGCCAATCTGGTTCCCGAAGTTCTGAAATTTTAGGAAACATAAAGTCAGTGAAAATTTTAGTGGTTTTCATGTGTTGTCACTTTTTTATATTTTTTAATTAGATTTCTGTTTTGTTATAATAGTTCAATTCATTTTATTTATATAGCGCCAAATCACAACAAACAGTCGCCTCAAGGCGCTTTGTATTGTGGGTAAAGACCCTACAATAACACAGAGAAAACCCAACAGTCAAAACGACCCCCTATGAGCAAGCACTTGGCGACGGTGGGAAGGTAAAACTCCCTTTTAACAGGAAGAAACCTCCAGCAGAACCAGGCTCAGGGAGTGGCAGTCACCTGCTGAATAGTGACACAGCTCTCATGAAAGTTTTCAGAATCCAGGTATCCACAGTATTTTCTGGTACAGCTGCTCTGTACTGCTCTGCTTTATATTTTGTGTACTTTGCCAGATTGTGCAAAAAGAACGGTGTGAATGTAAAACCTTTGTCACTGTCTGACGTCTCATTAACTGGAGCAGAACACGATCTCTTTCAAAAAGTTTCTGACATCTCTGAAGTTGTACAACTTCAAATCCACTCTTTGAGTTTTCACGGTACATTATAACTACAAGAACGTGTGCAGCCCTAGCTCCATAACTGCTGACAGCTAACAAAAATTAGCTGCCGGTGGTGTGTTGGGTTTGGTGGTTTCATTCAGTACTGAGGCCACTTTTGTTGGGTGCTATTCTAATTCTGCTTTGCCATCAGAAAAAAAGCATTTCAGTGTCAGCTCAGCTGTACGCTAACTAAAACAACTCAACAACCACGCTTCAAATGCAGAGGCTGGTCAGATGTGTTGTGAAACCAGGCAGGGTCTCGATTTCATACGGGCAACTCAAACACCTTTGCCAAGGGTCCTCTTCTCCTTACTCTTGTCATTGAGATTGGGGGTTCTGAACCAACAAATCCTCTCAGCTGAAAGTCCACAGGATGGTGGTTCCTGTCCTCTGGTGTGACCCTCCACTGTCGTTACATGTGCTGTTTTAAAGGCTGGGGAAGTTTGAAGCAGAAAAATTACTTTGTTAGCTTTAGGGTAAGAGTTCTAATACCTGATGCTTGAGGAAAATAAGGCACACTTCAGGATACTGTGTTATGTGATGTCAGGGATTTTGCAGTAGAAGACTTTTTTCTTCATGGTTGCAATAACGGTCACATGGTTAGGCTAATGGGTTACAAGAAAGGATGAGTAACACTATAACTGCAGAGGTGGGAGGGTGGAGGTGCCATGCTAATTTTCATGTAATGTTTCTAATTATTAGTAATATTATTAGTAACATTTGTCAAAGTAAGGTCTTTTTTAGTTTTTTATTAGGGTTAAAAATGATTTACTTTATTACGGATCATACAGATAAAAGGTAAAATGTATTTTAGAATTCACTAATAAAGGCTAACACAAACACATTAACTACCACATCTAAATATATTATGGCTCTGTAACTACCTCGCTTTAGCACCTTTTTAACTTCTTTTGTAATTACAGCTTGGTCATAATTTGCTGCACCCTCAAACAGAAAGTTATTTTAATGGGAGGATGACAACATGCCGCACACACAGTTATGTTGTGTCCCTTTGTTCAGGCTCACAGCTTCTTTTTCCTTCCAGTATATGTTTTGGGTGTTGATGTGAAGATGCCCTTCTTTTCCAATGAGCTACTGTCACCGATGACACACTAAACAATTTGAAGTGTGAATCCACTGAAATCTCCTGAAACAAGGTGCAGTAGTAGTGACACAGCATGAATCAGACGTAAACCCAAAGTAACCCAGCTAGGGTTTCCCTAGAAATTTTAAGTAAAAGTATAAAATAACTGCCTAACACTTCAATTTAACAACAACTAAAGTAACTTAATTTGTAACTCTTCAGGAGCCTGCACAATATTGTCACCTAATAAAATAGAAAAAAATCATTTCTAGCCGGGGTGTTGGTCAAGCTTTTTAACCAGCTGCTTAGAGCGCTGCGTTTCCACCGTGTAACCACATCAGGAGTTTCCATCCACTGTTTGCACTTTCTCTCATATGAAGTGCAACCAACAAATGCTCGAGTGATGCTTGGTGGAGTCATTTTATTTAATTTTGGGCTGCACATCATGAGCTGTTAGTTTTCCTCCTTCATAGCCTGGTTGTACTCAACTGTGTTTTTTTTTGTTTTTTTTGTGCCTTAAAGTGCTGAAATCTGTTCATTGTTTCCACCTTTAGCGAGCACAGTTTTCTTGCATATTTTTGAAGTACTGTGCTTTGTTGGAGGCTGTAGAAGTAGCTTACTTTGTAGGTACTAAATCACTGGAAGCTGAGGTGCATCTCTGGCGCTCAGACATGCTTTTCTCATTGTTGTGTGCACTGGGGAATGTAAACATGTGGCGTTGCTATAGCAGTAATATTGAAATATGACATTTTTATATTTTATACAGTATTATTGCCAACAGTGTGATATGACACAGGCCTGGGACAGGGTAGTGGCACATTTTCCTATTGTTAAATCTGTATATGAAGTTGTATGTGAGTAGTGTTTACAGACTGTGCAGCTGGGACTGAACAGCACTTATTTTCATTGTGACGACAGTATTTGGCAGCAGTCAGAGCTATTTACTTACTTATCATGAACCAGACAGCATTTAATTGTCTGGTGAGCGAAGCACATTGTGCCTCCCTCACTTTCGTTTTGCACCCAGTGCTTCCTATTAAAAAAGGCCGCAGTTATCTATTGTGTTGCAGGCCTTGAGCTTTATTTTATGCCCATTCAAGACAGTGTGCAATAAATAGTTTAAATTGTCATTTCTCGGTGTGCAGACTTGCTCAGTTAATGACCCCTAGTTTTGCATGTGTCTATTTCCTTTATAATATTTCCTGTTGAATATTGTAGTCCTTATTTATTTATTTTGTTCACAAGGTGTAAGTTGGTGTGCTATCACTCCATCAGGACATTTTCAAACCATTGTTGTACTATGGTTAAATGACTTGGAACAGGTAATAAAAGATGTTTTAATAGATAATGGACCTAATTTAAATTGAAAGTTGCTGGGGGTGGGGGGGGGGGTGCATTGTCACGTTTGTGAATGCGATGACTTGAGAACGATGTGACCTAGGATGCTCAAATTCACATCATAGATGCAGCCACTGCAAATCTCAGACGACTCTGTTCTTACTGTAATAATGCCAGTCAGAAAGAGACCGTATTCTCAGTGGTTTATATTTATTATGCTTTTAGTATTTCTTATTCCTGGTTTGCACTTAGCCCTTTCCTTTGGATTGATATGGTGAATAAAGTCACTGAGGCTCATATACACCCCGTTAAAAGCTACTGAGACCTGTAATTATGTGCTCTAAAACTTCCAGGGGACCACCTAAAGATTCTGCTGCCAGGGGGCTGACGAGGAGCCCTGGCAGCAGACAGTATTTTTGTGTGTGACTTTCATACCTGGTGTCTTTTGTAAAGAAAGATTTAGGTACAGAGAGAGAGAGAGTGGTGGTTAGCACTCTAGCCTCACAGCAACAGTGGCCAACCTTTCTGTGGGACGTTTGCATGTTCTCCTGTGTCTGCATGGGTTCTCTTGCTCTCTCTGGGTACTCTGGCTTCCTCCCACAGTCCAAAGACATGTGGTTAAGTTAATTGGTCACTCTAAATTGCCCATAGGTGTGAATGTGAGTGCGAATTGTTGTCTGTCTCTCTGTGTTAGCCCTGCGACAGGCTACCCCACCTCTCACCCTATGGCGGCCGGAAACAGGTTCCAGCAGCCCCTGTGACCCTGAATTGGATAAGGTGAGGTAAAAGGATGGATGGAAAGATGGAGAGAGTTTTGGATTCCAAGCGTGCTTGTATTTGATGCTGTACACACAAGTTGCGAAATCCACCTCGAAAGACTTGATTATTTTTCAATCATGTTTGAAGTCTGTGGGGAAAGCTCAGAGCACACAAACCAAACATTTTAATAGTTCTAATTAGGGTTGCAACGGTATGAGATTTTCACGGTATGATAATCGTCTCAGAAAATATCACGGTATCACCATACAGGGGTGGGACAATGAAACTGAAACACCTGGTTTTAGACCACAATAATTTATTAGTATGGTGTAGGGCCTCCTTTTGCGGCCAATACAGCATCAGTTCGTCTTGGGAATGACATATACAAGTCCTGCACAGAGGTCAGAGGGATTTTAAGCCATTCTTCTTACAGGATAGTGTCCAGGTCACGACGTGATGCTGGTGGAGGAAAACGTTTCCTGACTCGCTCCTCCAAAACACCCCAAAGTGGCTCAATAATATTTAGATCTGGTGACTGTGCAGGCCATGGGAGATGTTGAACTTCACTTTCATGTTCATCAAACCAATCTTTCACCAGTCTTGCTGTGTGTATTGGTGCATTGTCATCCTGATACAAGGCACCGCCTTCAGGATACAATGTTTGAACCATTGGATGCACATGGTCCTCCAGAATGGTTCGGTAGTCCTTGGCAGTGACGCGCCCATCTAGCACAAGTATTGGGCCAAGGGAATGCCATGATATGGCAGCCCAAACCATCACTGATCCACCCCCATGCTTCACTCTGGGCATGCAACAGTCTGGGTGGTACGCTTCTTTGGGTCTTCTCCACACCGTAACTCTCCCGGATGTGGGGAAAACAGTAAAGGTGGACTCATCAGAGAACAATACATGTTTCACATTGTCCACAGCCCAAGATTTGCGCTCCTTGCACCATTGAAACAGACGTTTGACATTGGCACGAGTGACCAAAGATTTGGCTATAGCAGCCCGGCCGTGTATATTGACCCTGTGGAGCTCCCGACGGACAGTTTTGGTGGAAACAGGAGAGTTGAGGTGCACATTTAATTCTGCCGTGGTTTTATGTTTTTTGGATACAAGCTTTGGATATAGCACCCGAACATCCCTTTCAGACAGCTTCCTCTTGCGTCCACAGTTAATCATGTTGGATGTGGTTGGTCCTTCTTGGTGGTATGCTGACATTACCCTGGATACCGTGGCTCTTGATACATCACAAAGACTTGCTGTCTTGGTCACAGATGCGCCAGCAATACGTGCACCAACAATTTGTCCTCTTTTGAACTCTGGTACGTCACCCATAATGTTGTGTGCATTGCAATATTTTGAGCAAAACTGTGCTCTTACCCTGCTAATTGAACCTTCACACTCTGCTCTTACTGGTGCAATGAGCAGTTAATGAAGATTGGCCACCAGGCTGGTCCAATTTAGCCATGAAACCTCCCACACTAAAATGACAGGTGTTTCAGTTTCATTGTCCAACCCCTGTATTTCACATATATTATTATAAGTTACTCTGACCCTTAAAGAAATAACAAAAGTTTTTTGTTTAACAAATTATTTTATTGTACTTGGAACCATTTTTAATGGCAGTTTTGTTTAAAATGTCTCTTTAAAAATAAAAAAAGCTATGCACCTCCTGAGTATATATACACACACTGTATATGTACTCTTATAATTAAACATTCTGCATTTAAAATGTTAAGTAAAATTATGTATCACCATAAAAAACATATTTAATATCTGAGAAACTGAGCCTGGGTCAGTGTCTGATCAACTACTGTTGACTGCTTTATAACAGCGTTGTACTGCTAAGTTAGTGGGAAATAAGCAGATGCTGCAGACAGAGGGGATTATTTATGACATAATACAGATTTCACTCTTAAGGCTTTCATGCCTGATTTTAAGGGATGATAAACAGACACACCAAAGTTTGAAAATGAACGTACGTAAATTTGCCGTCTTTCACATTAAGTCAGGAAAGGCCCTTAACACGGACATGTGCATCCAGCACAGCACGCGCTTCACGGCCACGGGCACCGGCGTGTCTATAGTTCGGATGACTCAGCACTTTTGCTGGTGGTTAGCGTGTGGACCGAGCATGAGGAAAGTAAGGATTCCCTCCTTTAGTGGCCACTTTTCTTCCAAACTGTTTGCAAACAGGATACCCATCCTCACATACGTTTGGTAGGTATCCGAAGTAGTCCCACACTGCTGATTGTAGTTTAGCTTTTTTTAGGAGGATGGAGACTGGTTAAATCTGTCGCCATTTTCACCGCTGTGTGCCTGAGAGCGGCGCCACTGACCAAGGGGCAGCCGAGACGGAGCGGAGCTGCACAAGCGTGTGCGAGATTGCCTTTTCCCCTTATTACCAGTAATAAGCAAACACCCACGGTATGACAACCGTGCATTTTAATACCATGGTATACCGTGAAACCGGTTACCGCTGCAACCCTAGTTCTAATCCAACATGACCCATTAAAACACCAAGATCACACAGTATCAGTCAATTAATACAACTTTATAGAGCACTACCAACATCTAAGGCATTATCCTCATATAACCCTGAAATACGCTTTACCGTTTTGTTTGAGTCAGTTGGCATTGCTGTTGTAAAGTCAGCTGTAGTCCACAGGCTAAAATGGCTGAGGTGGCTAATGTTATATAAATGCTTAAGCTAGTGTAATGTAATATTACACCTCATAGTAAAGTTAGAAGGCTACTCTGCAACCATCCTAGCATTTCTGTCTCCTGTCAACAAAAGGTAATGCTAACATTTTCAGTTCTGTACTGTTATTTCAAGAAATGCCATTTGTGGACATTCAGAGTTGTTGTTTTTTTTTTGTGTGTGTTTTTTTTAAATAAAGAAGTTAATGTGTAAGTGCATGGAATGATCATTTGCTTTGTTTACTGTGGCATGAAATTGGGTATTGAGAGGTATAATTCTGCTGGTGTTAGTGCTGACTAATACCAGTACTAAAAATAGTAAATGCTATTGAATTGTTATTTATATTGCGCTAAATCACATCAACAGTCGCCTCAAGGCACTTTATAGGTTAAAAACCCTACAATAATACAGAGAAAACCCAAACAATCAGATGAATCCCTATGAGCAAGTATTTGGTGAGAAAGAACACACAGAACCTCTTCAACGAAACAAAACAGTCCTCATCTGACTGCAACGAGTTTAATCAGTGTAGCTGTTACTGTTTATCAGAACAATGTGTCAAATGGTCCTAAGAAGTTTTCTTGCATGCTCCTTCGATTGGTCAGTTTTCAGAAAATGCCAAGATATATCTCAGTCTTAAATATATGGCACTTCACACTCGGGCTCGGGATTGTGATGTCACCAAAGGCATGCGTAATGGGACCGTTGTTCACGCAAGTTTTATACATGGAATATACGTAAATAGAGGTTGCTTTTTGATTTGAAAGTTAAGTTGTGAACAATAGAACTAGGGATGGCATGATACCACTTTTTTATATCCAATACCGATACCGATATTTTACATTTGGATATAGCTGCTTTTGATTGTTAGAATAACATTTCCTCCTTGCTCCGCCTGAGGTCATCGCCTCCGGCACGGGCTCCGCCTCTTTGCGCTTGTGCAGACAGACTGCATGTAAAACAGCTGACTGCTGCCGTTGTGTTATTGGTGTTGAAAAACTGGGTGCTGCGTGAGCGTAATCTTATAATGCTTTGTATTCACAAGCCTAAAAATGTTTCTACTGCAGGTCTATATTTAGTCACTAATCAGGGATTAAAGTATAAAAAATCTTTTGATGGGGAAGGGGTCCTTCCGGTACTGGACGATTGCTAGTGCTAGTGGCTCACTAGGAAACAGCGGTTATAGTGATCTGTTCTGGGAGCTGAAGTAGAGAAAATAACAGCTGAAATTCTCAGCACAGCGAGCACGACACACAAACACGGTAGAGAGCGGTTGAGGTGTGGGAAAACATGTCAGCGATGATCCAGTTATTGTCAAAGGGAATCCGTCACGGCGACGGAGAAAATTCGAGGCGGGTCTAACTCCCGATCCCCACTCCATTCCAGTAGGTGTGCAGCTAATGTCTTCAGGGGCTGTTTTTCCCCAGTATAATTACAGCATTAAGACACACATCTTGTGCAGCTAATGTGGGTGAAATGCTATTTAATAGATCAATTGCATTTTTTAAAAATTCCTTCCCGATATCTGATCCAGTAATTTAGGTCAGGATCGGACGATACTGAATATTGGCTTGGTGTTTTTCCTAATTAGGAACTCAGAGTAGTGAGCTGCTGTTGTAAAATATGATTTTTTGTCTTTCCGCATTGGGAGCAGCAACAAGGAGCTGAGGTTGCGGAGCCATGACTTACTAGAATCAAAGAAAATCTTCATGCTTTTGTTTTTTTAAAAAAAATAAACAGGCAAACATCTGTTACATGGTTAGTAGGGATGGAACGGTTCATGAAAAAAATCGTTCTGCTCGGTTAGCTTGTCTCAATTCGGGACATGCGTGTCGTTCGGTTCAGGTCATGCACCAGTAACCCAAATAAGGGGGCAGAAGGGTAAAGTGTGGCAGCCAGGCCGTGGAAATGGCAAGCAATAAAGACAAAGGGGGCCCAGGGTCAGAGGATGCATCAGTAGCAGCATTGTTTCGGTCTGCTATGTGGGACCATTTAGGATTTAGTGCTACCTGTGATGATGGCGGAAAGAAAGCAGTGGATGAAACCACGATGGTGTGTAAGCACTGGGCAATACGTGTTGCTTAAGCATTTTGAAATCAGCAATGTCTCCACTTTTACTGTACAAAAATCTCACCTTGCTTCAACCTGAGACTGTCACAATGTGTGTCGTGCCACACATTCTTTCAGTTCTTGCATGGCTACATGACTTGTCCTTGAGAAAAACAGATTTTAAACACTGTAAATGGTGGATGATCTGTTACTGATGTATGATATTTCTGGAGTGTTGACAAAATACGAGAACCGAGGTATACCGAATCATACCAAACCATAACCCCAAAACCGTGACAGGAGCCGAACCGCTCCACCACTACTGGTTACAGGCTGCAGGCCGCTGCAACATGGATAACACAAAGTGAAAATGAAATGAAATATTCTGGCATAAAAGACACAAAACTATCTCACGTCTAAATGGCTTTTATTTTTAAGAATCACAGTGCAGTTTAGTGCAGCTAACGGTAGAACATGGAAGGATATTATTACAGTGCAGTATTAACAAAGCAAAACCTCATGCTTTATAAGGGTGAATGCAGTGCTTTGAGATGTAAAAATATAAACCAAATACATAATTGAAAAAGACAAAAAAATTGCAGTGCAATATTAAATAAAATAAACTATATAAAATGTGTCTTTGCAGGGTCATTGATGGAAAAAGTGTTTGTCTGCATGTGTCACAGAGCTGTGGCTCAGAGTCCCACACGCATCAGTGTGAGCTTGAAGCCATTTATAATTCTGAGCTTGTCTGATGTGTAGGTGCGCACCACAAACAGTTTTTGAGAACATGTTGGGGGACTTGAGCATCGGTAGCTCCCAAAAAGTAAAGTGTTCTTTGTGTTCGTATGGATCAGTCCGTCCGAATGGCACCGCTCGTTGTTTAGCTTCTCTCTGTGCTGTATTGTGCTGCTGATCTTCTCACGGGTCATTTGGGTGCTTTTTCAGTCCTTAGTGTGTTTCCTCCATACTTCCCTGCCGGTTGGGGTCTTTCTTTGTTTCGTTTTTGTGTGAACTACTAAATAGTGGCGACTACCCAAAATGCACTGCAACTCCTGCTCTCTGTAAGGAATTATAAGTAGGTGTATAGGACCACTTAGAAATGAGCAAAACTGGACCGACCATTACGGGGAACCGTGGCAGTTCAGTAAAGACGGTGTTGTTGATCCACACAGGGTTATTCTACATCTTCTGACATCAGTTTGTCAAAAAAGACTTTGCACCTGACATGAACAAATGCTTCAGTATGACGGTTCCTTTGCGGCGACAGTCAGATGTGAGTGTGTTTTGCAAATCGACCTTCATCAGTGTTCTGGCCAGCAGTTTATGGCCCGGCGCTGCTCCAGGCTGATGTTCTCTCACGCCGGGCTGAGAATTTTCTGAGCATACTTTTAATTTTGTCCGTGATCAGTAGTTCACACAATTTCAACTTCACCTGTCTGTATTTGGAACTGCAGTGTTATTTCAGTGCAGCCTACCACTGGGTGTGGCCATTTTGGTTCACAGTGCTTGTGCGATCTTGTGATTCTCTCGGTCAACCCCACTGAGCTTAAGCTCCTGTTATCAGATCCTTTTTAGAGGGGAGCTCATGTACTCTGTAGCACTCACAAACATGGCAGCAAGTTGATATAAATTTGTCAAAGTATTATGACTCAAATTATCAAATAACCAAATTAATACTGGCACCGTGTGTGTTGCTTGGCCACTTGAGGAATGTTAATGGGTATTTAAATATATTTATTAAAGCCCCGAGTCAGTCTAGTGTGTACTTCTTTCAGGTCTCTAGGTTTCCAGTTATCCCTTCATTTTATACTCCTACAGATGAATCTGTTGGTGTTCTCATTGATGCATGTTCACATTTAACTAACAGTTACA
Source organism: Pterophyllum scalare (assembly GCA_024447675.2). Lineage (NCBI taxonomy): Eukaryota > Metazoa > Chordata > Actinopteri > Cichliformes > Cichlidae > Pterophyllum > Pterophyllum scalare. The sequence continues at coordinate 146,902 of JAMQGT020000093.1, forward strand.
TCCTCATGCTTTGTTGACATTCAAGAACATACAACATACAGTGAGGGGTGGCTACAGGTATAGATGTGATCAGTGTAGCTGTACAAGCTGTCACCTAAGATATCGAGCACATTGCTTTGGAAAAGGTTAACTGCTCCTAGCAACTACTGTGTGGACTGAACACGCGGCTTGCTTATTGGCCAGGACAACAGTGTCAGGTTGAATCAATCAGTTGAAATGATGTGCCAGTTCAGTCTTATCAGGTAATTGCAGTGACCCGGGAAAATATTTGGGCTCATTTGGCCAGGCTAATAGTCATGACTGTTTGGTGCCATGTAGTGACATGAAATCTGTATATCCAGTGAGCGCTGATGAGCCAGAATGGCTGAAATGGGCTGGACGGAGCAAAGAGTTACAGACTCAGTTGTTGTTACTGTGTAGGGATCAGTTATAATAGCAGCTCTAACATTTTTGTGGGAATTTCAAAGTGAAATCAGTGATTGAAGGCTAAATAAAAATGTTTTGAGGAGTTTTAATGACTGAATAAGGTACAGGAGAGGGAAAAAAAGCTGCTCCTGTTTCACACGCTAACAAAGATGCGTAGAGCTGTAGTGCTGTCTGTAAAGTGCCTGCTTGTGATATTTAACACTGTGGCTCGGCAGGCAGACTTTGTGTTCATCTTCCAAAGGTGAATTGAATTAACAAGGTCATTCTCCTGGCATCCAGGCTCCAGAGGCTGAAGAAAGTAGACTTTAAATAAGGCATCAGGTGTCAAGCATAAGGGGGTAGATGAAAACGCATTGTTGAAAATGAATCATAGAGGCTGCACCACACATTGAGTTTAACCTGGGATGGCAAACTGCTGGCCAGCTGACTCCAGTGGACAGTGGAGGGCATAAATATGAGATTGAGGCCATATTTGAAGTTCCTTTTCTACAACCTTGCTAGAGAAGTTAACAGAGAAACCCTCTTTGCCTTTTTAAGTCTTCACCTTCCTGGGAGCCGTGTCTTTCAAGGATGCTGAGCAAACTGCCTTGTCATAGCCTAATTCCTGTAAAGCTCCGAACTACCTCATGAATATGCACTTCTGAAGGTCAGTGTCATACTGTTTATGTGCAAAACGACAGCAGGAAGTGAACAGCGCTGCAGAGTCTCTCCATTTTAGGTGTGTAGCTTATGTTCTTCAGTTGTTTACCATCCCATTATAAGTGCAATAGCTCCTTCATTTTCTACATTTGATGAGTTAAAGTAGCCAGTAATAAGAGACGCCAGTACTGGAATATATAATCAATCTAATGTGAAACATTATTTCAATTAAATTTTCAATTCAGTTCTATTTATTATATATAGTATATAGTATCAAATCACAACAAGAGTTGCCCAGAGGCGTGTGATGTTTTGAAGTAAATTTAAGAGGCAGGAAGAGTCTAATGAAAGACACTGCTGAGTTGAATTGTGGGAAATGTTGGATAAAGGCTGCTCGATTATGCCAAAAACCGTAATCATGATTAGTTTGCTCAGTTATTGTGATCATTATTATGCAACACAATTATTCATAAGCAAACATGTATTTATTGAATAAAAAATGTTTCTTGTTATGGGGGATGGTGTTACCTGGTGAAAGAGCCTCCGTGATGCAGAGTAGGGTTGTCACTACTAGACTTTTTGACACACATAATTGTTATCCTGTGTATTAATGGTACATATGGGCAGGACCGATAACATTTGCTGACCTCCCATGAAGTTTTTCATGAAGCCCAGGGTGTCAGTCTTTAAGTTGCCTTGCCAAGTAAACAAGTACCGCTGGCTTTGTTTTTGAAGTGTCAAGGTAGCGATGAATGCACAGAACAAGACTTTAGTGTCTTTCAGCTTGTTTTGGTTTTACAGCCGCTAGTTTAAGGCCATACGCTCAGTGCTTTCATGAGCCTTGTTTCCAGAAGGAGCAGGCAGCTGCTTTCAGCTGTTTCAGTGCCTCAAAATCAGACCTCACTAACAGATCGAACTACACATGTATTTGCGCTGTCACACTCAAAAATGCCTACCTATTGTTTCCACATGAACATTAATTTACACTGTTTCTTGATTTCAATAGCCCAATTTCATAGTCAGTTTGTTTGCCAACCTATTTCACACTGGTGTCTAATTTGAAGTTGCTGCTTGTATAAAATGGAAAAGCACAACTCCTGCAGCTCCACGCTTTAGTGTGCCGGTTGTTTTGAATGGATGTCTACAGGGGAAAGATGGGTTGGATCAGTCTTTGTCCTTTTTGGCTTTTCACACTGATCTACAAAAGATGAGCTCTATGTCTTTATGAGGGCAGTTTTCAAAAGGTCTGAGCTGCAGGTGGTTACAGTCAACAGCACTTTAATAATAGTATGTGTCTTTCAACAGGATGCTTTTCAGATACTGTTAGACAGATGTGTGTCTTATTGCTGTAATTATACTGGGGAAAAACAGCCCCTGAAGACATTTGTTTTTAGGGGTCTTGGAGTTTTGATGTGGCCTTTTGAAGGACGTCATCAAAAAGTTATATACAGACTTGATACTTTATTGTTCAGACTTTGTTCATGTGCACCTCAGTGGGGTAGTGTCTACTAAAGTTTAGGACTGCAGTGCTTTAGAAAGTCGGGTTCACTTGAACTAGAGCAGGCTGACTGATTTGTGGCTTTAATCACATCTGAAGCCTGGAGTTGGGAAATTAGAAGTGGATCCAGGGTTTTCAGAGGACTTGGGGTGCTGTCTAGGTAGTGGTGTTTTTGTCCGTATTGTTTCTCACCATTATCTTTACCAGATTTGTCAAAGAAATCTAGAAACGGTCAAAAATATATCTGCTCCATCTGTTGCTCAAAAGAATAAATGGAAAGAAAATGAAACAGAATGAAGAATAAAACCAACACTATTACTTGGAAATAATAGTATCTATAGAATCCAGCCTTCACAGTGTTAGACTGAAGAAAATAGCAGGTTTCAGTTTGTGAATGTGCATATGAGCTCGTGTTCACGAGCAGCACTTGTCTTTTCCAAACTGTTGGACAGGTGTAGTTTTGTAAACACGAGGAGGCCTTTGTGTAATTTGTGTAATCTTTGTGCAACTCGCATAGAGGGATTCTAGGGCTGCCCAGCTCTGGAAAGATCTCCCGCCCCTAAATTATTCTGGCAGGTCACCTAAATGCCTTTTTAAGTTTATTCAGCTAAAGACGCTCCACAGAAACAAAACGCCGTTCTATGTTGGCCGTGGACTGATATCTGTTGTTGTCTGCTTGAGCTCTTGCGGATATTGTTCGTGATGGAGTTTTGCTGAGGCAGTGTGGCACTGGCGAGCTGTCCTGGCCTCATTAATCAATGCAGGAGGGAAGGTAATGAAGACGAGACATGCAGGGATGCATCCAATCAGTGAGCCACGGGTTTGTGCTCGCATGCTTTTCTGCTGCTGCGAATGCTGTCAGAAATAATTGACAGGAGAGATGCCTCGCTTGGACAGAGGATTAGTTTCAGCAGCATTTTCAGCTTAGCTTTCCAGGAGATTTATGTCCAAGGTTTCCTGATAAATAACTTTTTTTTTTTAAGTGTTTGTCACCATGAGTCAGCACGCCGTGTTGGGGACAGGGTGCCATCCTGCCCCATCTTTCTGTTCTCCTCTTTACACGATGGTGGCAACACTGGAAGACACTAATGCAGAATTACTTTAAGGCAGGCCATTCCACAGATGCACTTAAGAAGTCGAGAAAACAAATAACATAGTAAATAAATCAATATGAAGTCATAACCTCAGGGCTCGTTGTGGTTTCTGCTTTGTTTTTGGACTGTACAGGTGCTGTTGGTTTCCCGTAAAGCCACACAGTGGCTGTAGGAGTGGGTTTAGGATAATACATCTGACTGAATAATTAAAAACACAGAGTCAAACGGGTGCTTTTACGGCTCTACTCGGAAAACCCATTAAGTGGCATCATAAAGGATTAGTTCACATGCAGGTAGAATTTCTACAATGCCTGGTGGGTCCTGTTTCTGTGAGGACTTCATTTTCCCTCTTTATTAGATGGTTTGTTGAGGTGATTCGTGGAGCTGCCACTGATAAAACTTTCTGCTGATTCTTACACACTTTTTATAGCTGTTGTCTACGACTCTTAATTAGCTGTGTGCTGTTTGGATTACACTTCAGCTCCACTTCAGTCTGGGTTCACGGGCTGTTATGTGATCAGCAAGTACACTATGCTGATTCGCAAGGTTGGTGATTCGGTCCCTCATTTCAAAGTGACCTTGGACGTGACACTGAAACCTTAAACGGTCCCAGTAGTCTAAACAGCATCTTGAATGGTGGCTCACTGCTATCGGACTGTGTGCGAATGAGAAACAAGTTTTATGTAGCACTTCATTTAAATAGTTTTATATGAAAGTATTACACAAATGTGGGAAATAAACCCACTGGTGTGTGTCTCACTTCCTTTGTGTAGATATGCGTAAAGGTCGCACACCCTGTTCTTCCTGTTCCTCCATGCAGTGATCAGTCAGCATTATAGTAGCTGGATCGTGCTATATGAACATAAATCAAGGTCAGAATTAAACTGCCCACCTGCCTCCCAGTCACTGCAGCCACCAGGGTCAACAGTTCCCATGTTTAACTATGACTGATGGTTGAGCTGAGGCTGAAAACACAAACTGATCACATGCTTCATATATTTATTTATTCAGTATGTCTTTGTGTGGAAAATGCATTTAAATCATTAAGGATTGTCCAGAGTGGTTAAAGAGTGGGGCAGCACTTTAGTCTGTATTCCAAGATTGAGTTGAGCTGTTTCAGCAGGCTCATTGCTGCAGGGTATTCATTTATTTATTTATTTTACTATGTAGTGTACCTTTGCAATATTATTAAAATCCAAAAGTATAAAACACTCTGACCTTCCAAGGAGAGATTCACCTGGACTTGTATTCCTGCGCACGGTGAAGTTGTGTTTTCTGCAATGAGAGAACACAACAGCAGTTTACAGTAAACACGATCTTCTGCTGCCTAATGCATCTGTGGCAGCTGATGAACACAGGCTGTAAGCACATTTTGCCTCAAGCGTTGCTCTTTGCTTTGTCACACTTGAGATGGCCAAACCATTTTCATATCAAAGAGGCTGTGTGATGTTGGCTCTTCTTCATCGCTTCTCCCTCTCTGTCATATAAAAACCCGTACAGTTAAAAGGCCACTCCCCGGTCACCTCAGTTTACTCTAGTTATTGATAGTTTACCAGTACCAATATTTGATGAAAACGAAACACATTTCTCTAACATTTGTTGTGTGTACTTATTTATGAGTCCTCACTGAGATAATATGACAGTACAGTTTAAAATTAATCTCGTTTTATTGTCAGAGCAAGTCAGGGATTACTGCTGACTCTGCTTGGATCAGCTAGTTGCTGTGTTTGTGGGTTCCAAACACACACTGCCAACAGGGAAGTTGCAGAGTTCCCTCTGGTGGATAAACAGTGTAACATCAACACAAATAACATTTTGAAGGGTGTTTCTCCCATGCCTCCTTTACTTTTTAAATCTTCATTTATTGGCCGTTGCTGATACCAACATAGTGGCAACTAGCTAATATCGGCCGATATATCAACCCCACTTTAGTATAGTTAAATGTGGCCTGTGTGTGTTGTTGTTTTGGTGTCTTTCTGAGGATTCTCAGGCCTCTGTTACACAAGCCTTGCCACTTGTGGTAAATGCTTTGATATGAAGGAGATTTTCTCTTGCTTCCAAACACATCTTTCATCTTTCGACTGCTATTTGCCAAGCTGCTCCTTTTTCAAACGCACCGCTTTGTCTTCACTTCACTGTGTAAATGTGAAGAAATGAAGCGGTGGAAGCAACGAGACAAAGGAGCATACGTGGCAGTCATTTGAAAGACTGACAGGTGACCTACTTCTGGTAATTGAGTTGTGTTTATTCTGATTAGATGATGATATTTAAGTGACCGCTGAAATGAGCACTCTTTACATCAGTGTGGTAATAGCATCATTAGGGTACAGATACATGTATTTGCTGGTATTTCTGCCTCTGCTGTCTTCTCATTTTTCAGCATGGTCATTTAGATCCACAGCTCCCTTTCTATTGTATCTTCTGTGGTAATTCACTAAGCGTGTTCGCCCCATGGTGTGGTATTGCGAGTGGGTACATTTTATCAGATTTTTTTCCTCCTAATTATCACGTTTTATTACCCAGTCCTACACAAGAGCTCCTAATTCAGCTTCAAGGACACTCATCTCTTGCATGCATTTAGCAAGTTATATACACCTGGACAGGGCCAGGTGACTCACATCTAGGCTTTCTTTCTTTGGCTTCTTTCCCTCCTGCCAGGCAATGCTAATGAAGTAGAATACTGAAAAAGGTGTTTTCATGCACTGCTTGTGGGGCATTTTAGTACACCAGATTCTCTTTTAATGAGCTCGTCCTCTGCTGCCATTCACACTTGGGTGTGTGTTTAACAGTAATCTGACTGTTATTCAGATGAGGTCAGCCTCACTGCAGGCCCAGTGTCACTGAATCTCTTTGGTCAGTTAGCACAAATAGATTTTTGTCTGTTTATAGTGGGCCAATAGAGCTGCAGAGATTAGTCAATGAATCCATCAGTTAGCCAGTCAGGATTGCCTGATCCACTGTTGTCCTGTGGAAATGAGGTACTTGAAATGAAGGGTTGCTGTGGTTTGGGCAGGGCTCTTTCGCACGCAAACTGCATGAAAAATTACACAATGCGCTGGAATGCTTACCAGTGCCTCCCTTACAAAACCAACTCTGGATTCTTGTTTTTGGGCTAGTTTTGATTGGCCATTGTGCTGGTTTTGTCAGATATGGCAACCTTGTAGCCATAATAAGATTTAAAGACACCAAGTATGACACTGCAACTCAAAGAAGACAACATCTTCTTCTTAAAAGTGATGGTTTAATTTAAGTAAGTTTTAGTATTTGCCATTATACCACTGCTTTAGGAGTCTGTTCTCACCACGCAGGCCCCAACCACTGTTTTGGCAAACCTGAACCACCTCTCTGTGTTATTCTGCAAAGATATAAGAATAAAGGTAATACATGCTAAAAATGAGTTGCCATCTGAACTTGGGTGGCAGTTAATATACCTGGGCAGCTCATCCAAATAAAGCCTCTGTGTGGGGAAACACAGTATTTAGAATTATCCCACTGTTATCAGCGGTGGCCTCAGTGGCTGCTGTTCAGGAGGAGTCTCATTTTTAAAGGAAGACTGTGCAGCAAATAAAAGAGCAGGTGCTTTGGCCTAAGAGACATTTAATGGTAATTGCTGTAACACTGTGAAACCGTAGCAGGTGAAAATACATGAAGTCAGTGAACCAGGTCGGCAATGCCACTTACGCAACGCTACCTTTTTAACGTCAACTACAGCCAACAGCAATAACTAGCAGTAATATCAGGCTACGTAAGGCAGCAAAGCTCCTGGATATGCAGTCATGGCTGTGGACAGGGTCCGCAGTGATACTCAGGCTGTGGGGTTTAAACGATGGTACTAAGGGGGCCAAATTGTGCCAAGAAAATATTGCCCACACCAATACACCACCAGCAGCAGCCTGAACCGTTGATACAAGGCAGGATGGATCCATGCTTTCATGTTGTTTACACCAAATTCTGGCACTACCAATTTCAAGGTTCGACGTGTGCGTTTATAAAAATGCTCTTCTGCCTACTTTGGTCGTAAAGAGTGTTGTGTTTTTGTTTTTTTTTGTTACTTTTGACTTCCTATCAGCTCAGAGCTGTCTGACAGCAGGCATTTTTATCCAGAGAACTGCCATTTATTGGATATTTTCTCTTTGTTATGACCATTTTCTGTAAACCCTAGAGCTGGTTGTGCAGGAAACTCCCAGCAGGTCAACGGTTTGTAAAATACTGTCACAGAAATAGTCTATGACCACCCTCTCTGACACAAGCAACCACATCACATTCAAAGTCACTAACATCCCTTTTAAATATCTACGTGCCCAAGTGTATGTGATTGGCTGATTTAGGCATTTATGTGAATAGCAATTAAACAAGTGCACCAAATAAAATGGCCGTCCAGTGTATTTGAATGTGCGATAGTGTGTTTATAAGTGCTTCTAATCTGTAAGGAAACGTGTCGCTTCTTCTTCCCAAAGGAGCGTAGTACTGCTTTAGGGATGTCATGATTGCAGAAATTCAATCAACAAGTCCTCTAAAGGATGATTTTAATGTCCTGACTCCTAATAACAATTTTAATACAAATGTTTTTCAGGTAATTCTTATTTATAGAAAGCATTGATAAAATTAACAGACTGAAGGGCTATGGTTATCATAGCTTTGTGTTTTTGTTTTCAATTTTCAATTAGTTTAGATTGTTTTATATTAGCCTTTATTCATTTCACTGAGAGACATAGAATTACTATAACATGGGGGATATTTGAGGCAAAATTAAGAAAAATCAGAGTAGGTATTACAATATAAACACTTTATTTATATATATATATATATATATATATATATATATATATTCATGTAGTCATCGTGCATCAGAGCCTCATCAGGCGCATTAGGATGACACATTTCATCAGAGTAATAAAGACTAAAGTTAAAGACATTTGCTGTGTATTTTAATTTTATTTAAGGTAGCTTTGTAAGTTCACAAAATTATTTTTTCCAAAAGTCTCTTTTTCTTCCCTTTTTTAATTTCAGTGGACCTTGCTGAAGGTTAGTAACTGCAGTTACTAACATTAGGAGCAGCAGCACACAGTTTAAAAGCTATGGCTGTACTTTCTTGATCAGGCTGAATGCTTTATGTCCCTGTGTGTGGAGCACTGCTGCAACACTATTAACTGATGCTGGATGTGCATCTTTGAGCTGCTTAGATAAGTTTGAGGTGTTTTCGCCTCCTATTCCAAATGCTCGGTCAGTCCCCTCATGTGCTGCATTTAGTCTAAAACTTTCCCGATTAATCAAGCGATAAATGTCTGCACAGATATATGTAGACAGGATGAGAGTGCTGTTCTTAGTCTGATACCAATCTGATGCAGACATCTTTAGGTTTTGAACTACAGGTTGCCCAAAACAGCATTTGGTGATGTCAGCTGGAAACTGTAAAATATAAAAGGCAATTTTAGTTTTTAAGTTTTTTACCAAATACCCAATTAACTGAAAAAATAAGAAAAATCAAGCAAGATGGTTACAGGCTGATGTATTATGCTGTGTGAATAACTGCTCCACTTTGGATGACTTTACTAACCCGGTTTCAAAACTTTTTTTCAATAACTGCATCTCTTAGCTTTCATCAGTCCAAATATATATCTAGTAGAAGCCCTTTACAGCAGTACTGGGAGAAGGGTTTTACTATCTCTTTTCCTGGCAGCCTCACATGTTCTGCTACCTGTCAGATTAGCTTTCCTGATTCTAACCCAAATGTAGTCTGGTTCATCAAATCCTCTGCATCATCTCCTGGGAGCTGAGCCATTAAAGCATATTAAACAGGTTCTAATAGCTAAACAAACACTAGGGCATGGTATTGCACAAAGGATAACTTTTGTTTTTAAAGCAGCTTCAAACTGCACAAACTACAGGCTTGATTTACCACCTGGCTCCATTACCATAGTTCAGCTCAACCTCACAGACTGTGTTTATGCTTTTTACTTTGAGTATGAAAGTCTGGTAGAACTAAACAAGTGCTACAGATCCATAAAAAAATACCTGGGATTTTGGTTTGGACTGAAGTGTAGACCTGTAGAGGGACTGCTGTCAGACTTTACATGTTCTGTCTGAAAAATGCCATCAAGAATGTCAGTAATGCTATTGAGAACCTCCACATCTTTTTTTGGAGTTCCTTTTACTGGAACTAAGGGGCGGAGCCCAACTCCTGAAAAACACCCCCACACCATAACCCCCCCTCCCCCTCCACCAAACTTTACACGTGGCACAATGCAGTCAGACAGGTACCGTTCCCCTGACAACCACCAAACCCAGACTCCTCCATCAGATTGGCAGATGGAGAAGTGTGATTCATCCCTCCAGAGAACTCGTCTCCGCTGCTCTAGAGTCCAGTGGCGGCGTGCTTTACACCACTTCATCCGACACTTTGCATTGAGCTTGGTGATGGAAGTCTTGGATGCAGCTGCCATGGAAACCCATCCCATGAAGCTCTCTCCACACTGTTCTTGAGCTGATCTGAAGGCCACATGAAGGTTGGAGGTCTGTAGTGACTTTTTTCTTTTTTTGCTGCTCATTAAAATCTGAGGCAATGTTTGAACATGAATATCTCAGAAACTATTAAAGAAAAAAGCCTGAAATTTTCACTGGTCTTTGTTGAGTTGAACCAGGGTCTGTGGTTTGGGACAGATACATCAACAACTGTCTGAGTATTGGTTTGTTTAAAATATGAAAATTTCAAGCAGTCCTGTAAAGAACATGCATTGTTTAAAAAAAAAAAAATCACATTGCAAAAGACAAGTAGTGCCAAATTTTGGTTGGCATACACTTGTATTTCACAATAATGTATAAATATGTAAAATAAAAAGTGGAATACTTTTAAATATGAAATTCACGTCTCAAAAATGAAGAGATTTTCACTTTCATGCTGGATTAAGCAAATACGAAAAGTTGTAACACAAAAACAAAATTTGAATTAAATTTGAATTAAAGTCGCAAGCGGCGATGATCAGGCCCTCGCACCCGCCGCACATCGACCCGTGGCGTACTCGAGCCGTGCCGCCCTCTGAGGTTTTTGGATCATGATGGTGTCCAGAATGTCTGTAACCAATTTCATACATTTACGTGAAACTAAATCTTTTGCTCTCCATATAAATCCAATCCAGTATTTGGGGTGTGGTCACGGTTGTGGTGTGCAAAATAGAGCATGGGTCTCATCGACTTTTTTGATCAGGATGATGTCAGGAATGTTCAAACAAATTTTCATGCATTTCAGAGAAACTAAATTCAGAGAAACTAATTCTGTGGACCGTCAAACAAATTTTCATTTGCTTCTGTAGGGGGTGCTATTGCACCTATAGCCTTGAATCCGTAGTTATGGGTTCAGCCTGAGTTTGTACATGAGTGATTATGTTTTTTGGCTGATTGGGCAAAGCATGTGCAAACAAGTGCACAAACAATTTTGTGGCAATGGAGAAAAACGAAGGCCAAATATTCTACAAGACCATGAATAACTTTTGACGGGCTACTTGTCTAGATGATCTGGAGCCATTTTGGTGTCACTGGGTGAAGTGCCCTAGGAGGAGGTGATTCAAATAACAGGCCTGAAAATTGCAAAAATTGACACCTTCAATTGAAGATGGCTGACTTCCTGTAGGGTTTTGGGTATGGGTCCAAGAGACCTTTTTTGTACGTCTTAGGATGTTACATGAGCCTGCACAATTTCAGATATGTAGATAAAAGGTAGCTCCAGGGTACACAAAAAACATGGTATTTCATATTTTCAGGTCCCACTAGGTGGCACTCTAAAGTTTAGGGACTTTATGCATATCAATGTGTTCAGGGCAGGAGGCTTATCAAACCACTAAAATTTGACACAGATTGGGCAATGTGGCTTTGAATTACTGCGATTTTTGTCTTCATAGCGAAACACCGAAATCTGCCATCCTGCCAGGGTCACGCCCTTTGGCGAAAACTCACACTTTTGAAAACAGTATAAGGCCAACTCCTTAAGGCTTTCCAGTGGAAATTTGAGATGGTTCCCCTCAACCACCTTGGAGCTGTACCTCAAAGTGTCAAACATGACATTTCCTGTACCCACTAGGTGGCGCTTTGACTGTCAGTAAATATTATCATATGTATGTGTTCAGGGGCGGACCGTCATCCTACTGCGGAAGTTTGATCCAGATTGGATAATGCAGGCTTGAATGAGAGTCAATCAAAATTTCCTGGCGAATGATTGAAATTCATTGTGGTGTCACGGGCATGCCCTCTGGTAAAAACTCACCATTTTTGAAATTTCGATTCTCCCTGGTGTGTAGATAAGACAAAACAAATATGAAGTTGATAACGTCCAAAACCTCTGAGTTATTAGAGAAAATATAAGGGCAGGAAATCGCTAAAAACACCCATTTCATTCAAAATGGCAGACTTCCTGTTGGGTGTAGGGCATTGGACCCTGCAGTCTTTTTTGTTTGTCTGGACATCTTACATATATGTACCAAATTTCATACATGTATGTGAAACACAGCAGTGGGAACTGAACTAAAGGTGGTGCTGTAGAGCCATTTTGAAAGGGCCATGCCTGAAACCATTAAAATACTTACATTTTCACCAGACCTGACATGTGTGCAAAAGTTCATGAGTTTTTGAGCGTGTTTAGGCCCTCAAAAAAGAAATTCATTTGCCTGAATGTCCAAAGCAATTACAATAGGGCCTCCGCACAGGTCGTGCTCGGGCCCTAATAAAAGAAAATTCTGGAGTTTCCAGATGGTACTTTAATTATAACTGAGAAAATAATTTAGTTAAATATATAGATATTTTTCAGATCACGTCTTCCAAAAGACATGTTCTCTTCACCGTCACGCACGTATAGTTTGTGCTACAGGGTATACTTTCTAGCTTCCTTGCGACTGTGTCATGAATTGTGAAACTGCACTTTTTTAAAAAAAATTTTAAGCATGACGGTGCAGTTTATGTTTTACTGTGTCCCCGATTCGTTCTGTGCTGTTGTTAGACCTTCGCTGTCTTTCTCAAGGACACTTTGTCAGAACAGATGGCTCTCTTGAGGATCCAACCTGTAACCTTTCAGATGAGCCGTGTGACCTTTCAGAGCAGTTTGTCTCTAATTGACAAGCAACTCTGCTCCTGGCTGTAATGCTGCATGAATAGAGAATAAAGACTGATTGCAGTGTGGATAATACTATAGGCACATTCATTAGGTGTTCGTACAATAAGGTTTCCTAAACGGTGTGGTTCCTGTGACATGTGTATCACATTGTATGAAGGCAATTCTCCACACAATGTTTCCTTGTACATTACTCCTGGCTGTAGCTCAAAGGTTCAGTTCACTTCAGTTTGCTTATATAGCGCCAAATCCCAGCAACAGTCACCTCAAGGCACTTTATATTGTACAGAGAAAATCCCAACAATCAGACGACCCCCTATGAGTAAGCACTTGGGGGAGAGTGGGAAAGAAAAACTCCCCTTTTAACAGGAAGAAACCTCTGGCAGAAGCAGGCTCAGGGAGTGTGATTCATGACTCCAGTCACCTGCTGTGACTGGGTGAGGGAAGGGAGACAAGACAAAAGACGTGCTGTGGAAGAGAGCTAGAGATTAATAACACATTGAGGCTGAAAGGTGAGTGAAGAAAATACACGGTGCATCACGGGAACACCCCCCCCCCTTCCCAACAGGCTAGGCCTATTGCAGCATAACTAAGGGAGGGTTCAGGGTCACCTATAAGCTAACTACTATAGGCTTTGTCATAAAGGAAAGTTCTAAGCCTAATCTTAAAAATAGAGAGGGTGTCTGTCTCCCGAATCCAAACTGGGAGCTGGTTCCACAGAAGAGGGGCCTGAAAGCTGAAGGCTCTGCCTCCCATTCTACTCTGAAGTATCCTAAGAAATACAAGTAAGCCAGCAGTCTGAGATAAATAAAATTTAATTGAATAAATGAAGGGTAGCACGGTGGCATGGTGGTTAGCACTTCTGCCTCACAGCTGGAATAACATCAATAGGGTTTGATTCCACCTTGGCCTGGGCCTCTCTCTGTGTGGAGTTTGCATGTTCTCCCCGTGTCTGCGTGGGTTTCCTCCGGGTACTCCGGGTTCCTCCCACAGTCCAAAGACATGCACTTACTGGGGTTCGGTTAACTCGTCACTCTAAATTGCCCATAGGTGTGGATGTGAGTACGAATGGTTGTCTGTCTCTCTCTGATAGCCCTGTGACAGGCTGGCGACCTGTACAGGGTGTACCCTGCCTCTCGCCCTATGATATCTCACCATAAGTTAGGTTGTAGCTCTACAAAGACCCAGCACTGAAGTCTGAATCCGGGGTAAGCTGGAGGAGGCGGCTGGGGTAGAAAGGTTTTTATCATTTTAGATTTTCACTTTTATTGAATGGTACAGCAACAAGTATTGTTCATAATGCAGCACACTTTTAAATTTCAATTTATTCATTTTTCAGATGTTGTTTTCTCATTTTAATGATGCGTAACATTGTTTGCAGGAAGGCGTTTTCATATAGTTAGCATCAGTTTATCCTTCACTGTCTGTAATGCATGATGCACTGTGGCACACAGTTAAGCAGCATTTAAAGTGCAATTCATTATTGAAGAATGCAATTAATGGTTTCAAACACCTTTGTTTACAGTTTTTGACATTGTCCATTAAACAGGCATACATTTTTACTTGATATCTGAGCGCTTTTTTAGTTTTGGACTACTCTGTTATTCAAAACATTTTTCCCCTTGTTTAGTCGAGTAATAAATTAGTCGCCAGGAAAATCCCTAGTCATTACACTGTCATAATGCACTGCATTTGAATAAAACCAAACACAGCCTATTGGCACAAACACCTCATACCAACTGTGAGCACAGTGGTGGAGGGGCGATGATTCCTAAAATTTAACTTGATATCTGATATTTGGAGGATGTAACTACTGAATTTAACTCGGATCAATTAGAGAATCTATACAAATATCAGGAGTACTGAAAGTAGCTGTACATAAGGATATGGCTGTGAGATGGTTACAAATAATTCAAACTCTAATAGCTAAAATTTTATTTGTGAAAAATGGATTCATTTCTAGTTAAAGTTAAGGGACAACAGAGCTCTAATTCTTTGTCAGACTGTCTACAGAGCTGAAAAGAAACTCAAGGTTCTTATTTTCTTCAGTGATGAAGAGTGAGATGTCCTAACTTTGCAGAGGGTTGTTTTTTTTTTTTTAAATGGAGCATCACACCAGAGTGAAGTGCATGTCAGAGCAAATGAGGATCATGAGGTGGAAGGAACTGCCCAAGGAGCTCAGAGACAGAATTGTGGCGAGGCACAGATCTGACCAAGGTTACAGAAGAATTTCTGCAGCACTCAAGGTTCCTAAGAGCACAGTGGCCTCCATAATCCTTAAATGGAAGAAGTTTGGGACACCAGAACTCTTCCTAGACCTGGCCGTCCAGCCAAACTGAGCAATGGTGGGAGAAGAGCCTTGGTGAGAGAGGTAAAGAAGAACCCAAAGATCACTGTGGCTGAGCTCCAGAGATGCAGTAGGGAGATGGGAGAAAGTTCCACAAAGTCAACTATCACTGCAGCCCTCCACCAGTCGGGGCTTTATGGCAGAGCGGCCCGATGGAAGCCTCTCCTCAGTGCAAGACATATGAAAGAAACACATGAAGGACTCCCAGACTATGAGAAATAAGATTCTCTGGTCTGATGAGACCAAGATTGAACTTTTTGGCGTTAATTCTAAGCGGTATGTGTGGAGAAAACCAGGCACTGCTCATCACCTGCCCAATACAATCCCAACAGTGAAACATGGTGGGGGCAGCATCATACTGTGGGGGTGTTTTTCAGCTGCAGGGACAGGACGACTGGTTGCAATTGAAGGAAAGATGAATGCTTCCAAGTACAGAGATATCCTGGAAGAAAACCTCTTCCAGAGTGCTCAGGACCTCAGACTGGGCGAAGGTTCACCTTCCAACAAGACAATGACCCTCAGCACACAGCTAAAATAACAAAGGAGTGGCTTCAGAACAACTCTGTGACCATTGTTGACTGGCCCAGCCAGAGCCCTGACCTACAGTG